>PVHP010013640.1:0-40579 GCA_004024765.1 Zapus hudsonius
CTGAGGGGAAGGGCTCTTGTAGAAACTTCCAGTAGCCACTGGAAGCAACATGATGGATACAAAAACAAGGTGTCGCTAATGTATAGCAAGTTTGCAAGATTTCTTCCTCTTTATAAAACACATTTGTTTGATTTATTTATGTCTCTTTTTCTCTTCTTTTTGCAGTGCCAGGGATGGAGCCCAAGGCCTTAAGCATACTAGCTAGGGAAGTGCTCTACCCCTTAACCATATCCCCAGCCCGATTCGTGTCTTTTTCAATATAGGGTTTCACTATGTAAATCTAGTCTTAGATCAAACTTGACAATCCTCTTGTCGTCGCTGCCTCCTTGGGAGAGTTACTAGTGTGTACCGTCGTGTTTGGTGAGAAAATTTTCAAATTTGTCTTCAATAAACATTAAGATCTCTTGGGGTAATGGATCTACAAATAATGATCTGCTTCCCAAGGACAGTATGGCATCTCGTAGGAATCAAAGATGTGAACATCTCAGGGCTGGGGTGCAGCTCAATGTTAGAGCATTTGATCCACAATACAAAATAAAAAATAAAAATACACGCCTTTAATCCCTGCACTTGGGAGGCAGAGGTAGGAGGATCACTGTGAGTTCAAGGCCACCCTGAGACTCCATAGTGAATTCCAGGTCAGCCTGGACTAGAGCGAGACCCTACCTCGAAAAACAACAACAAAAAAAATCTAGAAAAAATAAAAATACTTCACACATACACACCCCAACACTTAAAAACACACTGTTGAGATCGCAATTCTGTAACCCTGAGTGGGTTAAAATAACAGGAAAATTTCTGAAACTTACCAAGTATGAATGCTTAAATATATAATTGTTTGACAGTACTGTATATACATAGTTGAAAGAAATTAATAAATGAAAACATTTAAAGCATCCGACTTAAGGTTTTGGATGAAGTATTAAAAATGGATTCATTCATGGGCTAGAGAGATGGTTCTATGAGTAAGAGCTCTTTGCAAAGGTGAGGGCCCAAGCCAGCATGAGTTTGATCTCCAGCACCCACATGGAAAGTTAGGTATGGCCATAGCACACCTAGAACCCTAACCCAGTGGAAAGCGGCAAGTGCCATAGATTCCAAACCTGACCCCCCTCCCCTTGAGTGGGAGGTGTCTAGCTAGAGCTCAAACCTAGGTGCTAAAACTGATTGGTCAGGTATGAACCAACCAGCTGTCTCTCTGCTCACCTGGGACAGGAAATACTCACTGAACAGGTAATTCTGTCTCTTCTTCCCACATGGCATTCTAGGAGGAGGACTTCTAAATTTCCAGGCCTTAGAAAAGGTAAGGCCTTCCCTCACTCCGGCCTAATGGCCGGGGTGAGGGGGGCTCAAGATCTCCCCACATGAACCTTTTCCTCTTGATGGGAGCCCTGTGTTATCTTTTCTTTTTCTGCTTGTTTAGCTGAACAGCATAGATTTTGTTAAAGCCTCTCCCATGTGCTCTCCCCACACTGGTGGCTGGAGATCTCTGTAACTTCCCATTCTCTTTTAAATAAAGTCTCTCACTATACCTTATCCTCTGGTGGGCTATAATTTTAATTCTTTAACTTTATAGACAAGAACTCGGGTACTCCTTAAGTTCTGAGGTGCATTGGAATTTTGCTGGGTATTATCTAAGTTCTAATCCCCAGCTCTCCCCTGCTATAAGAGAATCACAGGTGCTCTCTGAAATCGAAGCTTCACGTTCACAGATAAAGACTTGTTCTCGAAGGAATATGCAGATAAGTGTAAGACAGGGACACCCAGTGGGCTCTGGCTTCCCTGTGCAGGCACAGGGTGCTCACATCTACACACGTGCATGCACCACATATACACACCAAACCGTAATACTACACATACACGTGCAAAAAGATTTTAAAAAGTGGGTGTATTCACAAAGCAGAAACAGAAAGAAAAGGAGAAACAGTACATGTACCCACTCCAGGCAGAAAAATTGTAATACTAGCCTCAAAGTGATTATAATCTGCACGAGGCAGCAAATATGGACACGTAGGTTGATGTGAGGGAGGGAATGTTGATGTTTTCTCACTTCTGTCGTCTCCGGGAAATAGCAAGATTATCCCATGGTAGGAGGGGAATGAGGAGGAATTCTGAGAGTGGAAAGGATGTGGCTGAGCTCTCTAAAAAGGGGGGACAAATCAACGTGAACAGGGCTGGGAGGCGAATTCTCAGTAGCTCCCCAAAGAGCTCTCCAGCTCATCTCTCCCCAGCTTGCCTTAGAGGAGATATAATGATTCAATATGAGGGGAAGCCAGGCTAGAGTGTGGCTTATGAACTCTGTGTAGTCACTAATAGAGTCAAGGTCACCACCAGGGGAGCTGGCAGGGGTAGGCTGGGGCAGAAGAGTGGTGGAGATGTGTTCAAAGCCCACTGTGGAAATGACTGGGAAAAGAACATGACTCAGGCTCATGAGAAGAAAGGTAATCTCAAGTTTTTTAAAGCAAACCTCCCAAGCTACCAGGAGATAGTTTGACTATAGAGAACGGATGTTAAAATGTGAATGAGGACTGGAGAGATGGCTCAGCAGTTAAGGCACTTGCCTCCAGTGCCTAAGGCCCCGGGTTCAATTCCCCAGGACCCACATAAGCCAGACCCACAAGGTGGTGGCTCTGGTGCGCTCTCTCTCTCTCTCTTGAAAATGAATAAATAAAATATTTTAATTTAAAAAACGTGAATGATGGGCTGGAGAAATAGCTCAGTGGTTAAAGGTGCTTGCTTGCAAAGCCTGCTGGCCCAGGGTTCAATTCCCCAGTACCCACTTAAAGCCAGATGTATAAAGGGACGCATGTCTCTAGCGTTGGTTTGCAGTGGCAAGAGGCCCTGGCACAGCCATTCTCTCTCTGTCTCACTTTTTGTCTCTGGCTCTGTCTCTCTCTTCTCCAAATTTAAAAAAACCATTAAAGAAGGAAAACAGAATCAGAGATGCTGGGAGACAGTAATCACAATATATCCTGGAGAAAGGTAATCACAACTTATCCAAATATTACATAGTGAAAGTTTAGCTGAAAGCTACCTTTACAAGCAGTTATTTGGCGATGGAATGCTTCTGTTATACACAACTCCAAACCCAACCAGAAGTAGGAGATCTTGTCAATGAGACTCAGAAACCTTCCCTGTATTAATTAGCAGAGGCCTGTGATCTCTTTCCTGTTGGTTCACGGTGTAGTCTTGCGGCTTCATTGTGATGTGCAGCTATGGTCTACTAAGCATGCATCCTCCCTGCCCCCCCTCACCATCACCCTGGCCTACATTCCTACTGTCAGAATCTTTGAAATACTAAATAGTAATCACTAAGTCTCCCCTGTCCCTGTGAAATGGTGCAAGGATATGGATGTCACATGCTCCCCAGAGGCTCGTAGGTCTGAATACTTGGTCCCCAGCTGGTGGTGCTGTTTGGGAAGGTTTAGGACCTTTAGGAGAAGGGGTCTAGTTCGAGCAACTGGGTGACTAGGGAGTGGGCTTTGAGAGCCACCCCAATACAGCTCAGGCACTGGCTCCTGGCTTCCTGACTCCCTACGCAAGGTAAACAGCTATCTCTGGGCTCAGCCGCCATGATCCCACCATGGGATGCACCTTCTCAAACCGTTAGCCAAGATTAGTTTCTGCTTACTTGAGTTATTCCTTCCGGGCATTTTATGACAGTAACAAGGAATGAACATCATTTAAAGGTAAACTTTCAGTGGACCTCTGAGCTGTCTTTCTACCAGTCCAGCTCAGCTGTGATACCGACTACAGCCTCTAGGTGGCATCTCTTCCACCTTTTCCCAAGAGGACCAAGAGTGACAGGTGCAAGCCTCAGATCTCTCAGCATGCCCGTAGCTGTCACAAGCATTCTCACTGAAGGACCTGTGAGAATTCTCACCTGTCAGCCAGGTGCCCCCTGATGGCTACACGGTGTTTACAACTTGCTTTCTCATGTCACTCTTCATCCGAACGTTATTTAACCTCTTCCCTGAGTCACTTTAATTTCAGAGTCATTAGAAGGTGACATTTATTTAAAAGAAATTAGGTTTCATCCAGCCTGACACTATGTTGTTTTGCAATAGGAAGAAGGAAAACAGCTCAGCAAGTAAAATGATGACCGAGTGGCTTTCAATGGCGCCGTGGGCAGTCTTACCCTTCCTTGCCTCTGCTTACTTTGGCATCTGTTTTCTTCCATTCCAGGGAGCTGAGCAATTTCCCTCGACTTCACTTACATCGTTGGGCATATTGCATTGGGAGGCACTGCATTCTGGACATGTTTCAGTGACTCCTTCCATTCACTCGTGGGAATTTTCTCTTCTGTTTGTAGCTTTGTATGACAATACAAAATCATTTTCACCGTTTCTCTGAAATAAGCTTATAAATAAAATTGGCACTTCACTGCTCTGTTTCCATAATCTCTTTATACACGACAGCCATTCGGTCCTTCCAGAAATACTTCAGATGCCAGTCAAAGCAAACCTGCGCAGATCCAACGATGCGAATCACCCAACGTAGATGACAGGGCAGGATCAGCAATGGCCAGGACAAACGTTATGGATCGTATGCTAAGTGTCTCCCAAAGGCCCATGTTAAGGGCATAGTCTCCAAGGCGGTCAACTCTTTAACCCAAGTGGAAGTTTCAGAAGCCATTAGATGCCTGTGGAATAAAGGAATACGTGCAGAGCCCTAGCTCCTTCCTCTTTCAATTCCTGTTCATGAAGTGAGGGGCTTGACTCTACCACGTGACCCCACCACAATATCCCTTCACGGGACTAAGTCAATGAGACCAATTGGTCATGACTGAAAGCTCTTAAGCCCTTTGCTAAAATAAACCTACTTATTTATTATTGGATGGCCTCAGACACTTGTTCTAATAACAGAGAGCTGACTGACAAATGGTCCCTTTGCTCCCATAGTGCCAACTGCGTCCCTGCTCTCATCTCTGCTGAAAGGCTGGAGGAGGTGGCTGGACTTCATAAATGCTGAGAAATGAAAAATGATTGCAGATCGTTTTCAATGAAACAAGACATCGTTCCTTCATCTGCTTTCTTTTTTCTTTAGGTCTTGCACTCTTTATCAAAGGTAAGTCTCACTGATGCACGTTCTACTTCGTTCGTAACTGCTGTCGTGATTCTGATCTCTAAGAGGTTTTTCCTTTGTGGTGTGGGTGTCATAGGTGCCAATGAGCAGGGGACAGTAGCACACACGTGGTATTCCAGCACTCAGGAGGCCGAAGCAGGAGAGTTACTGCAAGTTTCAGGCCGGGCAGTACTACATAGCAAGTTCCCACCTCCTCAGTTATATATCCAATTTGATAGGCATCCATTCAACAATTATTTCATGCATTCCTAAAAGATCCATTGAGTGCTTCTACAAATGTGGTTAATTACTATATTCTTTCATTGGTGTTTTTCTACAAAGATATCATGATTAGTTACACATTGTATCTGACAATTCCATAAATTCTCAGATATTTATGTCTTATTTTTTGTTTGATTTTTCCCTCTAGGGACTCTTATTTGTAATGAAGTGTTTATGAGCTTATATATGAGAACACTCCTCTAGAAACATTTATGTTAGCATGTATTAGAAAACAAGGGCTCCCCGCTACCTAGCGCAGGTAACATAGACCCCACACAGCATGAAAACTCCAGGTCATGACCTCTTGTATTAAGCTTTGGTGTCCAAATCTTACAGGTCACAGCACTTAGTCCATTTTAGTTATTTATTTATTGTTAATAATTAGAAACACTGCATGAACAAGTCTTATGTTGGTACCCTCATTTCCCTCCTCCCTGCCTGTTGTAGTCAGGCACACGCCACTGGGATGAATCTCCAAACCATGCACAATTTGGGGAGGAAAATATTTATTGAACAGAGCCACGGGAAGAAGTTAAGGAAAGGCTTGCCCCCTTTCACAGATCCAAGCAGAGACAGAGATAGACTCTCACCACCAGCACCAGCAGCCAGCACACTCCAAACTAACAAAAGGAACTCCAGGCTTGAGCTCAGACTGCTTTTTGCATATGTATAGCTAGAATTCCAGACCCACCCCAGAAATACCTTAGGGCTGAACCCTAGGATCTGGCCAAGGTGACACACTTCCTTTAGCCAGAACTGGCTGGAGACAATTTACAATTTTAATAAACCCTTAATTCTAATAAACTCTATTGGGGAACATTATTCAAACTACCACACTGCCCCCAACCCACTGAGAGCCCTCCTCAGTGGGATTGCTGGAACGGTCCATGGGATGGGGGGTTATGAATGAAACAAGCAGTAGCCAGTCTTTTCTGTGTTGTTGTTGTTGCTGCTGAGGGGGTTAATGACTGGATACTCTCCCCCACCATGGCTCTTACAATATTTCTGCCCCCTCTTCCACAAAGTTCCCTGTATCATGGTGGGTGAGTTTTAAGTCTGCTTTACTGTTGAGCTCTTAAGAGTTTCTGCTTTGGACTAGTTTAGGTATCTTGGTTGTTGCAGTCAGCTTACCCTGTTGCTGCACAGAAAGACCCCAAGCAAAAGCGGCTTGTGGAGGAATGAGTTTATTAAGCTTAGGAACTCGAGGGGAGACTCCATCCTGACATGGAAAATGATGGCATGAGCAGATGGGTGGACATCACCTCTTCCACAGCACTGGAAACAGCGGCAGGAAGGTGTGCCAAACACTGGCAAAGGGAAGCTGGCTCATAACCCAAAAGCCCACCCCCAACAACACAGCTCCAGCGAGGTTTTAATTCCCAAACTGCCATCAGCTGAGGATCTATCAATCAGAACACATTCATTTGTTTGTGGGGGACACCTGAATAAAACCATGACAGTCCGCCCCTGGCCCCCACAAACTAATAATCATACATGATGTAAATACAATTGAGCGTTCAGCTCAATTCTTAAGTCCCCACAGCTTTCAATTGAGCCATAATACCAAAAATAAACCCATAATGGCACAGAACATTCACACTGCAAAACATGAGGCACAGCAAAAACAGAATGAAACAATACAAGATTTAAAACAAGCAGGACACCATCAATCTCTAACTCCAAGTTCAATGAGTCTAACCAATAACAAGTCTCTTGGAGATTCAAATCCACCCCTCCAGCTTGGCTACTCACAGTCCGAGAACATTTCATTCGGTGCTGGCAGCTCGCCTTGGCACCCATCCATAGTCTTGGAATTCTCTGGGTCTCCATTGCAACCCACAGTTCATCCTCATGGCTCCATTGGGCTCCATGCGGGCAACCTAGCACACCTGCTTCACACACTGGTGGCCATTTTTCAAAAATAGAACCATGTTGCAAATCCAATGACCCTCTCTTCCTGCATTTGTTCTATTCCACAGAACCAGGTGGGCTACTAATTTGTTAATCCAGGGGGGAACAAAGCATTCAGGCCCCTTACTTCAAAGAGTTCGCATTCTTCCTGTTGTTCCAATGCAGACCACCTGGCCCAATCTCAGTGGTTGTCATCTCTCAAACAATTGCAGGTGAACGGGCAGCAGTTTCAACCCAAAGATCTTTCTGTGCCATCTCCATCTGCTCACACCAGTCCATCTTTATGTCAAGCAACCCTGCATAGGTTCCCAGGACACAGGCAGGCAGAATGTAGCAAGCCTCTCACACAACTGCTTCTGGCACAATCCTGACCAAGTTCTTTCTCCCCCCTCGTAAGCCAAACCTCACAGTCCATAGTTCTTACTTCATTCAGGGCTTTTAACTCTGACCAGAATGGTTCATTGAGCTGTACTCACAGCACTGCGAGGCGTCTCTCAGGCTGAGATTTCAAATCCTTCCACATTCCTCCTATAGATCACTTCCAGAAGACCAAAGCCACATGATCAGGGTTCCAGCAGCAACAGACCCCACATCCTGGTACCAAAACTGTAGCAGTCAGCTTACCCTGTTGCTGCACAGAAAGAACCCAAGCAAAAGCAGCTTGTGGAGGAAAGGGTTTATTTTGCTTACAGACTCAAGGGGAAGACTCCATCCTGGCAGGGAAAATGATGGCATGAGCAGAGGGGTGGACATCACCTCCACCATAACACTGGAAACAGTGGCAGGAAGGTGTGCCAAACACTGGCAAGGGGAAGCTGGCTTATAACCCCAAAAGCCCGCCCCCAACAACACAGCTCTAGCGAGGTTTTAATTCCCAAACTGCCATCAGCTGAGCATTGATCACTGAGAACACATTCATTTGTTTGTGGGAGACACCTGGATCAAACCATGACATTGGTCTGACTTAAATGCCTACTTTCTGCTTTGTTTGCTTGGTTTGGGGGGAGCAGAAGGCATGTATATGCTCTTGTATATTCCTCCAATTCAGTATGTGTGATAACACATTTCATCTTAGCGTACAATGCATTACAACTGGAGAATCCTCTGGCTGGATGTCAGCCAGAATGACTTCTTAGATATCTATGTGATCTCCTAATTCTTAAGAGTCCTCCAGGTGAATAATTTGGTCCTCATTGGAGAGAATGGAGATTAAGTAACCAAGTCTGCTTGAGGCTAACACCTGTGCTGGTTCTGCTTGTTTTATTTTTTTGTTTTTTAATTGTGCTATGGATTGAACCCAAGGCCTTGTGTACACTAGGCAAACACTCTCCCTCTCTAACACTGAGCCCAAAGACCTGTGTTCTTCACCATGATGTATACTCAAACTCTCTGGGGGATGTTTCTTTTCTGTCTCCTACTTGCCATGTTTAATTCTGGTTTTAGCACATGGTTTTACATTCCCTGATATCACTGCAGATGCCAAATGGAATGGTCAAGCCTTGATGTGAACACAGATACACCACTTGGAGTTTAATCAGAAAAGAGAAGCCAGCCAGCTGAAGAGATGGGAAGCTCGGTGACATCAGGAGGCTTTGATCATACAATTTTAAGGAAATAGTGCTATGATCTTTTTTCAGCCCAACTTACTTTTCTTAACATTCAAAGTATAATTTTGAAAAATCTCATAAGTAAAATAAACAACTGTTCTCCTTAATATTATCTGGAGACTACCAGCTTCCTTTGGTAGAATTAGAGGCAATAAACACTGGCTGAAATCTCTTCCGTGTGTGACGACTGATGACTCAAGTTACAGGTGACACTGGGAATTGCTAAAGAAATCATGGGTCTCATACCAAGTCCTCCTAAGGAATTAGAAGTTTTGCACTTATGAATCTTATAATGGTTAGCTACACTATTGTTTGTGCTGTGCACCCATGCATGTGGAAGCCAGAGGAAGCCTTGGGTGTCCTACCTCATGAACACCGTCCATCTTTTTTTGTTTCTCATTGGCCTAAAGCTCACCAATTCAGCTAGAGTGGCTGGCCAATGAACCCCAGGGATCCTCCAGTCTCTGCTCTCCAATGTTGGGATTACAAGAAAGCACCACCATGCCCAGCTCTTCTATGTGGGTCCTAGGGATCAAACTTGGGTCCACATACTCGCATAGTGAACACGTCACTGGCTAAGTATAAATAAATATATGAAGTTTTTTTTTAAAGAAATCCCACATATTAGATTCTCTGCCCTCTCAAAGTGAGTGCAAGTAACATTTTTCAAATGAGCCTGAAAGCTCAAAATGGATAGTTAACATCATAATAAGACAATCAATGAGGTTTTATGTTTAACACTAATTTGTCCAAGCACACTGTCTTTGGAAATATGATGAACTTTCGGCTTCACTGACAAATGACAAGCTTGGAGGCTGTGGTCTCAAAGTCATGTTATCACAGAAGGTCTCATGAAGCCCGGTGAATGTCAATCAGGTTTTAAGAAGCGAAGCCCTTAGAAAATCTAATGAAAACCCTTACATGAAAAACTTTACTTAAATTTCAGGAGGCGTCTTTGGAACTTATAAAATCCCTTCCATAGAGGCAAATAGCAAGGGCCAGGACCACCTGGCTTTCACCCCTCATCCCTGGGCACACAGAAAGATCTAGCCTGATCCCTCCTTCCTCAGACATGCTCTTCTCTACTAAAAGCAGTCTTGAAGAATTGTTGCTCGATCACCAATAGGTTTCATCAACCAGGGAATGACCCCCACTTGCTCCCATGGCACACACCAAGATTTCCGGATTTGTTACAGAACTGGCTTCAATCTAATATTATGGCAAATCCTGAATTTTTTTCAATTTCAATGCATGCATATTGAGATTGGCCGTTTTTAATTTTTTTTTTTATTGCGCTATGTTCATTCAGTTGCCAGTGGCCGATCAGTCAGTAACTTGGGAATGAAGCCAGTAAGCTGAGTAGTCGTCGTAGTAATGAGTAGGCAGGCTGTTGAGCTGCTTTTCTGAGCCAAGCAATTGATCCTCTCCTGTCACTGGTTCTGTCTGTGACAGCAAGAAACCCAATCCCACAGGAAGCATGAAATACTGTTTGGACTTCCATAATCCTGCCTGGTTTATTTATGATTCCCTCCTTCATCCTTCCTGCCTGGCCAGATGGTTTCTCTCTCTCTCTGTTTCCCAAGCAGAATCCTGCTCACCCTTTGAGATGCTAATGACTTTGCCAGCCTTCCTCTTACACAAAGAAAAGTTATCCTTTCTTACCTCTGCCGAATTATGCTGGGATTAGCTGTCACCAAATGACTTTTGGATCCAACATCTCTTGTGTACTCACTTGACAAGGGGGGTAGATTGCACCTAGAAACACAAGAACAGAAATTTTACAATGACTCACGGACTTTTAAATTAAGCGAGTTAAAAGGATACAGATAGGAACTTTAATTTGGGTTCAATTCACAAATAACTGCTTTTTTACTTCCTGTCTCCTTTCATAGGTATTAGATGACTAATTACCCATCAGAGCCTTCAAAATGCTGTCAAAAAAAAAATAAAGAAAACACCGAGTGCTATCTTAGAAGAACATGTCAGCTGCAGAAGTAGATAAATGACTGGATCTACCCAAGAAAACTGACAATATCTAGAATGTATTTATTCTGCTGAAAACACGTTTGAAGTGTCCCAGCTTCTGGCACATGCTTGCAACTCCAGCACTTGGGACTTGGAGGCATGAGGACCAGGAGCTAAAAGCCAGCCTTGGTTACATGGCAAGTTAGAGGCCATCTTAGATGGCATGAGACCTTGTCTCCAAACAACAACAAAAGTACCCATTTCAGGTGGTTAAACTTGAAATTAGGACTCATCTCGAGAGGCAAGGGACGCTGGATCTACAGTGTTTTTTGCCTACCCATAAATCTCAGAGACACAAAGGAATTATATTTGCATAAGTTTTTCTTTCTTTTCCAAAAATCAAGACCATAAAAACACTGTGTGGGCAACGCACTGTTGATTTTATTCCTCGAAGTCAATGCGCATCTGATTTTTGTGCATGTAAAGACGTAATGTTTTGTCACCCAAAGAAGCGTGGCAATTCTGTTCACCCCAGCTCAGTCAAAGGAAATAGTGAAAACGATGTGTTGTTCTAGATGAGAAATGCAGTCACCCACACCCACCTCAAAAGTCCACCACTGGCTCCTTGGTCACACAGTGTCTTACGAGTGTGCAGAAAACACGGACATTTCACATCCAAATTCAAAAGTTGTTTTGCTGGCAAGAGAGGAGCCACCACAGTCATATTGTGGAGGATCCATATGGAACCCCGCAGAGAATGATGAGATGAACAAGGGACCCACAGCCACAGCCATTCAGTCAACACAGGATAAGCCAGTGAGACAGAAACCAATGATTTTTGACACAAAGACCCCTAAGCTCACAACATTAAAGCAGCCTTAATACTCATCCTCCACGACTCCGGGAACTGAGGGAAGAGGGGGCGGAAAGATTGTGAGAGACGTGGTGGGGGAGACTATCCAGAGGCATGGCATCCCTCAGTAACAACATACTAGGGCCATGAGGACCGGGCTGACTCTTAGGCTACCCATGGTCCCCTGTCACAAGGACTGATCCAGACGGCCCAGGGAGGAGGATATCCAGCTGATTGGGGATGGGGGAGGGGAGGCATCGGGGAATTGGGGATAACAACTCACTGTTTGCCCACTAAATAATGTAAGTCATTATGGACAATAAAAAAAAAAAGTTGTTTTGCCTGTCGGGTGTCAGACAAGTTCATTTTTTAGCCTGGCCACAGATCCTCCATTATATAAAATTAAGATGATCACTTTTCCTCTCTTACTAGACAATTGTAAGGACTATAATAACAATTGCCTTACACACAGCCAAAGCTCAAAAATATCACAAATCTGACATATATCATAGAAATATAGCTAAAGATACATTTATTCTATGTGAGAAAACTCAAATGAGTTTCTGTGAGCAGGAAGGCAACTGAGACACACGTCACACTGTCACCCTCAGCCCCCTGAGCAGTCCCAAATCTTTCAGGCATCTCAACTCAGGCTGAACCCAGGATCTATGGCTTTGACACAGAAAGTAATTTGAGGAAAAACTCGTAAAAAGCAGAGTCGGAAATTTTATGAAAGGTATTAAAGGAAGTGTTCAAGAAAAGAACAAAAGTACAAAGAAGAGCCTGGGGGTGGGACTCACTCGGGAAAATGAGATATAGTCACCTGTTCCAAAGACAGCCATAATGAAATGTCTCAGCATTGGGTTTATATATACCAATATGGTGGCTCTCAAGCTATATCTCAAAAAGTTATTAAGAAATTTCCCTCCTCATCCCCCTCTCTTTCTCATAATTAAAAGTATAGGAGAGCTGGCGATGCCTTGAATAGCCTCAGTCTGTACAAGTAAAACCAGGAGCTACCAGGATTGCACAAGAGGTTTACTATCGTCTCCTCTCCCATGGAGATGAGGTTCCTAGGGAGATGCCTAGGAAATCACGGGTTTCCATCTGGGAAAAGGAGATGCTAATTGAGCTGGGATTCTTGGTTTGCTTCTGGTGTTTCTAGAGACTTCCACCAGACTCCAAGGCGAGGGGCTCTTTTCCCCACCTCATAGCCTCATAATTTTCCTTGGCTTTCTCTCCTGCCTCAGTTTCCTTTTATGTCCTAACTCTTCACTCCACCTACAGGTCCAACTTGACCACATCAGGGCATCTCTTATTGTGAATCACTTATTGGCAGATTAAATTTTACAAAGATTTTGGTCTCTGTCAGCTACTAAGTTTTCCCTACCCACATATCCTAAGACAGATGACATTGTCCAGGCACCTACTCAGCGGACCAGCTGCAGGTCCCAAATGTTGTTTGGTTCCTACCCTGTGACTCCTGCTTCATCAAGCTTTCCTAGGCAGAAACAAGTTTGTGTTGATTTAAAATCTTCCCCTGATCTGCTTGTGGGTATTGACAACCTGGATCTTCTGCAACTCCCCACAGGTCAGTTGGTCAGACAGCTGGTGGAAGCAAACATTAGTGATCTTTGTGGGGAGCTGGGGGAGGAGAGCTTGTCACAAAGCCCACGCTGAGGCATCTACAGACTGGTGATGACACCACACTCTGTGTGGTTTCCGGAGAGTGGTCATGAGGGGGTGACCTTCAGTGTCCACACCCGGGCCCTTGGGGCTGTTGCGCTGATCTTGGTGTTGTGACTGGACTGATCTTCGAAGAGATGACAATAGGCTCCCAGATAAAACGGACTTAAATTGGGATGTTGCTTAAAGGAAAGAAGCTTTGATCTTCATTGCCTTTAGGAGCATCTGGGAATCAACCAAGAGACACTTAACAGTGAAGGTTCTGAAAACTGCCAGGGATTATGAGGGTTCTGAATATTGCTGTTAATCTGTTTTGTCATTGTTAAATAAACTTGCATAAAATGCTTTGGTTTTTTTCTGCATGTCTGTGACTCATGTCTGAATCCCTTTATGTCACCTACCACAGAGTTAAAAAAAATGACATTTCAGAAGCTGGTTATGTCCTATAATAAAATAACAGGTAGTGTTTATAATAATAAAGATAACATTTATAAGTCCATCTTTATAACAAATGGCAGTAATACATTTTTCTGTGAAAATATCTGCCTTTACTTCTGGGTAAATGTTCTCTTCAAGTGCAAATAACAGGGGATATCTTCCTGTATCTTTTTTCTTCAGAAAAGCACTCTATAATTTTAGTTCCTCAATTCCTAAATTGATAATTACATAGATTTACATAAAAGACGCATTTAATGCAGTCAAATTGTTTCTAATAAGGCACAATTGTATGAAAATCTTTCAAACTTCACATTATTGCTTCTTGGCACAATTAAGAGATATTAACGGCTAAAGCGTCTTAGTAACAATGCTATGATCCTAAAAAGAGCTCTGATCACAGAACTGGCAAGAAATGAAGAATCCTTAACTGGAGAGTAGAAATGGAGGAGGAATGAATGGGGTTGGTGAAGACAGAGCTCTACATAGAAGAGTCTTGAAAGTATGTTTAACTTCCTGTGTATGTTTAAGTATGTGAAGCATGCATTTGAAAATAATTCAGGGTTAGAGAGATGGCTCAGCGGTTAAGGCACTGCCTCCAGTGCCTAAGGCCCTGGGTTCAATTCCCCAGGACCCACATAAGCCAGAGCCACAAGGTGGTGGCTCTAGTGCATTCTCTCTCTCTCTCTCTCTCTCTCTCTCTCTCTCTCTCTCCTTGAATATGAATAAATAAAATATTTTAAATAATATTTTTTAATTTTTTTAAATTTAATTTAATTTTAATAATAATTTTTTAAAAATATTTTTAAAAAAGAAAATAATTCAAAAGATAACCACACTGATAAAATGAGCTCAACAATTTGTTTATTGCCATTTGAAACAGGGTCTCATGTATGTAACCCAGGCTGGTCTGAAACTTGCTATGTAGTCAAGGATAACCTTGAACTCCTGAATCTCCTGCCTGTTTATGAATGCTGAGATTGCACCCAGGGCTTCATGCATGCTAGGCAAGTACTCTACCACTCTGTTGCAACCTCAGCCACACTGTGTGTGTGTGTGTGTGTGTGTGTGTGTGTGTGTGTGTGTGTGTGTGATGCCTGTGGGGTGTATGGGTGTGCATCAAGTACCCTCTTCACTGCTCTCCTTTCTTTGAGACAGGGTCTCTCACTGGATTTGGAGCTCACCCTTTTCAGGTGGGCTGGCTGGCCAGTAAGCCCCAGTGAACCTCCTGTCTACCCTCACCCCTCAGTGCTGAAGCCATAGGTAAGGTTGACCACACTGGCAGTTTTTGTGTGGGTGCTGGAGGTCCAAATTCAAGTCCTCAGGCGTGCACAGCGAGCACTTTCCCCAGGAAGCTATCTGCCCAGCCCCGACATTATATCCTAAGTATTACTTTGGGTTACAGAGTCAACATGCACTTTCAAAAATGAAAAGCTACTGGTTAGCCTTTTGGGAGCTGTGTTTGAAAATGGCGAAGTGAAGAACATTGTATAATGATATTGGTGCCCTAGAATGCATTTGGAGCTGAGATACGGCTTCATGCTGTGGATAGGCAGGAATATTGTGGGAGTCCCTTCCTCACTTTCTCTGTCCAGATACCCATTATGCTAGGATCATATAGACCACATGCCTTCTCTCTAATCCGCGTTTACTCACAAATTGTTTCATCTTGAATATGTGACATTTTTAATCTTCTCCATATGCCCCAACATGTGTATAAAAAAGTCTGTCAATGATCAATTCATAATTTAGCGATGTTTATTACTCCCATATAATTAACCATAACTAAGGCTTTTTAAATGTTTCAGTGTGTTATGAATGCAGCACTGTTCTGGAAATTAAAGGCCCATGGAGGCAATTCTTACTCCATCAGTCCTCACCACGCCTTGAATATGATCCTGGTTGCTGTGCTGGACTCATTAATTCCTAGCTTGAGTGTATTAACAACTGTGTTCAAGGACAGCATGGTCTTGTTTATGTTGGATGAAGATGACCTCCTAGGTAGTCTCCTATGGTGCGAGGTCTGTCCTCCTAGGTTGAAAATACTCAAGTTCTTCAAGGCACACGCACACACACACACACACACACACACACACACACACACACACACACACACATACACACACACACACGTATGCACACGTACCAGGAGTAATAGGAAAATGCATTGATTGTACTGCCTTCCTCTCTGTTAAATCAAAACCCCTTGGAATCACTTAACTTCTCTCCACCTGTAAGTTTAACATATATACTATCTCCTATTTCTGAAACAGGCACTTAGAAACAGCTTTTACTAAAAAGCACCAACTTCTCCCCTGAGCCCACAAAGCAATGAAAAGCTGGATGTAAGTCTGGTTTCTCTGCCTTCATTCTGTGTCTGTCTGCACTTTGGATTGGGACATGCTACTATTTTGCCCTGAGGCCTTCTGTCTGCACTTTGGATGACAGAGCAAAAATAAGTTGTTTTCAACCTTTCCTCAGTCACCTTAAATTCCAGAGAAGCTAAACCTCACGGGAGAGAACACCCTCCCCATGGGGACAGTTATTCCTGAAGGTATGCCTAGAACCTCAAAGATTCACAGCTATGGAAAATTGACCGGACCATTTTGCGGGATGAATGACCGGTGTGGCCCACCAGTAGGACAGAGCAGGAGCTGAGGCAGTGACAGGAGGTGACATGGTGCACAGCAAAGACTTTTCCCCCTGAAGCTATCTGCCCAGCCCCAACATTGTATTTTTTAATTTTTTTTTAACATTGTATTTTTTGAGTATTACTTTGGGTTACAGAGCAAATGTGCACTTTAAAAAATGAGAAATTACCCAGGCGTCGTGGTGCACGCCTTTAATCCCAGCACTCGGGAGGCAGAGGTAGGAGGATCGCCATGAGTTCAAGGCCAGCCTGAGACTACCTAGTGAATTCCAGGTCAGCCTGGGATAAAGTGAGACCCTACCTCAAAAACCAAAAAAGAAGAGAGAGAGAGAGAGAGAGAGAGAGAGAGAGAGAGAGAGAGAGAGAGAGAGAGAGAGAGAGAGAGAGAAACTGTTAGCCTTTGGAGAGCTGGCCAGAATGGTTAGTAATGCATACCCCCTGCCCTTTAAAAAAATTCCAGTCTCTCATCAGTGCTCCAAGATCAATTCGGGGTCACTGTTCTTCCTTGTTCTTCCCATTGCAGCCACACTGAGGAAATCTGTCTGTCACTTGCTTCTCTAATCTGCACATGAAGGACAGGTGACCCACGGAGCCTGTGGGCTCCAGGAGCCTGGGCTCTTGGCCTTAAGAATTCTATCAGTTACTCATGTGCTGTTCCGAAGGAGCAGGCGAGCTGTACTGTTGACAGAAGCCTGGGACTCTCCTATGAGGACTGAGTCAGGGTCGCCACAGCAGAAAGCTGAGAGGCTGTCTTCACCTGGACTTGACCTCATATAACCTCAGCAAAGGTGAAATGACACTGTGAAGGCCCAGACCTGGTCAAGGGCAAGGCTGTGTGCTCCTACCTGGTGTTCTTTGCTGGCTCTCCGGCCTCATCCAATACCCAACCTTTAGACTCAGGGGTCTGGAACTGACTCATCTGGCCATGACCACCAGGTGACTGCACTCTCTGCCACCAGGTGACTGCAGCCATGACCACCAGGTGACTGCAGCCACGACCACCAGGTGACTGCACCCACGACCACCAGGTGACTGCACCCACGACCATGGCTCCAGGATTCTCCAGCCCATTCTCTTCATGGCACCCCAGCTGCACTCACTGGAGCTGCATCAACCCCGTCCTCTGCTCTAGCAGCTATAGAAAAGCTACTCATCAGCCAGGAATGGAACAGAGGGAGGGCTCTCCCTCCGAGACTCCGCCACCTCTCAGAGGCTCCACTCTCCCTGGGAGGCTCCACTGTCCATCGGAGGCTCCACCACCCCACCAACCATCTCCAAACTCCCTGTGTTATGGAGGTTTCTCCTCCTGAGGATGTCAGTCCATGCCAGAATTATCTCCCATGCATTTCTAAAGCCATCTCAAGGCCCAGTGTGCATCAGGTAGTGAACTGACTCTGATTAAGAGAACGGCCCCTGGCTCATGATGGTACTACTGTCTGAATATATTGCAAAAAAAAAAATGCAATGGAGAGGAAAACATAATCCTACAGTGGAAAAGATGACACTAGAGCACCCCATGAAGGAAGGCAGAGATGGAAGGACACACACTCACACACACACACACACACACACACACACACTACAGACGGTTTCACCAAGTGAGACAACGCATCTTGCTGGAGCCCAGCTCTCCCCTGAGAGAGAATGTGGTTATCTCCTAGGAAAATGGCTTACCAGAAACCCTCTCCAAGGAGCTCTGAGATGGCTTAGAGCTAGTGTGGCTCTCTTGTGACACTTCTAGAATAAACACTCACCCAGGGTCCCTCTACCCTTCAGGGCCGTGTGCTCTCTGTGATGATGGCCAGGAGTCCTTAGCCTTCCTGACCATGGAGACTTTCAGCACCTGGTTCACTTCCTGGAGATTCCGGGGTTCCCCAGGTAGACTCCCTCAACCCCTGGGCTAGTTTCTGTAGGTCTCACCTCTTCAACACCCCCTCAATACACGACCCCCAGACAAACCAAGCTGTGAGATGGCTGGCCTCCAGGGGACCATTCTCTGGCTTGTGCTTATTGCTTTGTATGTCTCTCCTGTCTCCATCCCCATGTCCCCTCCTGTCACCTGGCTCTTCAAATAGTCTCTCCCATTGCAGACACTCTGCATTCTGCCCAGGCTTCAGTGTGAGCCATTAAATGGGCCCTCTAGCCAGGCTCCTCCTTGCAGTCCCTCCCTCCTTCTCCCTGCTTATCCAGACAGCCTGAACCAGTACAGCCATGGTGGCTTTGTGTGTGTGTGTGTGTGTGTGTGTGTGTGTGTGTGTGTGTGTGTGTGTCCGGCTCTGGAGGGTGACTTCTCAGAGTCACCCAGCAGAGCTCGCTGGTGCTTTCAGCCAGATGGTGTCTTCTCCATCACAGCTCCACAGGGGCCTCCTGCCCTCCCGCAGAGTTCATGCCCATGTCCCCATAGCTGCTCGGCTGGCTCCTTTCTAAAGCTTCCTTCCTGTGAGAACATCTTTTCCAGTTCTCCTAGCCTTGAAATCCCACTTGATACTTTTCCCGCCTTCGGGAAACATTAAGAGAAGGGTATAGTGTATAGTGAGACAATTAAACCGTTTATTCCTATGGAGCTAGCTTTGAAAGAAAAGCGATTTTCAAAGTTCTCATCACCCAACCTTGGGCAGGATCTGAGAGGTTTCAGGAGGGCTCAGAGCCTGAGACTTCCTGGCTTTGAACTTTCTCAGGGGCCATGTTCCCACTCCCCTAGCCTTCTGGTTAATCACATGCCACCAGCTTTGAAAGGCCCCGGGGCTCATGGAGGAGTGGGGACCAGAGGGTGCTCTCGCTTACCGCATGACAAAATGTGCTTCATCTATTTGCTGGCCACAGCTACTCTTCTTCAAAATGCCACCATTTCCCACCACCGCGCATTTCTTCAATGGCAGCTGGAATGGGGTTGCCTAGCAACAGAAAACAAGGCGGGTTTTCACTGCAAGGAACACACAACCTCACAAAATCATTGTTTACAGCAGACCTTTTAGAGGAATTTCGATGAACCTAGACTGGGCAGAGTCTGTGCGAAGAAAGATGTCATGAAATTGCTAAGGGGGGGGATGGTTCTTTTGGAATTCAAAAAGCAAAGCAAAACAAAAAACAGGGAACAAATCTCCCCAAATATAATTAAATATAACCCCTCTCTCTCTCTTTCACACACACACACACACACACACACACACACACACACACAAATTGGCTGGGCTTGTAGTGTGTTTGCTTGTAGAGGGAAAACACAGAACTCCAAACTGAACACAGGGTGGTTTTCAAGGAAATAAGCAGGCGTGATGTGAAATGAATGCTCTCCATCTCTGTGACTGCAACTTCATTCGCTCACACTGTGGGACATTCCCTCACCAAGAGTCTCTGGGGGTTTCCATGTGAACCGTGGGGGACAGATGGAATGACAGAGAAGCCCCAGGCTTCGGGATTCACACATTAGGGGGTGTGAGGAGAGGAAGGGGTGAGCAGAGTGTGCGCATCACAACTGTTTTACTAGGTGGCTGATATTGCTGTTGAAGACACACGCATGAATACACACGCGTGCACACACATGCACACGTACGTGTGCATGCATGCACACACACGCACGCACGCACACACACGTACACATGCACACACATACACAGGCATACTATACACACATGCACACACACACATGCACACACCCCCACACGCACACACACCACACACACATGCACACACACACCATACATGCATGCACACACACACACACCATACATGCATGCACACACACATGCACACACACACAGGGCTGCTGCTGGGAGCCCAGAGACAAGGAGACACTTCTGATCTACCCTCAGGAAAAGCTTTCTTACTCAAAGACTGAGTTTGATTTGTCTGGGCTGAGGAAAGAGTGTTAACAATGACACAGAAGTATTTGCTGGGAGCAAATGCTCTTTTTATGAGCAAGGGGACACTCTGGGTCGTTCTATCTGGAACCCAGGAAGCGTTAAGGGACAGGTCGAACCAGACAGCAAATGACTTTCTTCTGCAAACACTGAACTAGACTGCAAAGAAAATGTTCCCTGTACCTGAGTGTTCCCTGAGTACTATTTATAGTGCCAGGGACTATGAAGACCCAGTAATAGCCCCTGAAAATGAAATGAATCACGTGACCTCAGGTAGCTGAGCCAGTAAGAATGCCTGAGCTTGCTCAAACATTATTCAATGCTTAGAGTTCTTTGGGGGTGAACCTTACATAAATAAAACTGGTACAGAAAGAGAATCTATTGATATTAAGTAGGTTATTCTAGGTAAATCTATAATATGGACTACACAAAAAATGGAATTAATACATCAACATATACTACAAGCACCCCACATACATGAAATGACCCTTAAACCTGGAAAAGCAAATCCCAAGAGTGTCTGTGTTCACTGACAGTTTGGGTGTTCCCTTGGGAGTCAGGAGAAGGCTTTAACCCCCTTGGTTTCTAGTACAGAAGCAGAAGAGCCCGAGCTATGGAGATTTGGGTGGTAAAGACACAGAGTGCAAAGCGTGACTGATGTCCACATATTCACCAACAGGAAGGGAAGAATCCCCTGCATTAGAACAGCAGAGAGCTTGTCCAATAAACTCCAGAGCAGAGGAGAGACAGGGCAATGAACAGCACTAACATATGTGGGAAAATCTGCGACATTTTTCTGTCACTCCTGAGAGGAGGGTTTGGAACCAATACTGAAAAAAAAAAAGAAAGAAAGAAAAACATGAGTCAGATTTATATTTTGTGAGAAGCACAAGCTGGCTGTGTGTGGATTCCACAAGTATTTATGGTCTACTATGTGCTGAGTGATAAGAAGAGTGAAAAATCCATGTTTCCCTTGGAGCTTATATTTCCACTGGGGGAAAATAGAATAAAGATACATGAACAGTGGTCCAGGTGACGTCATGGGCTGTGGGGAATCAGGAGAGGATTCCAGAGAGGAACTGTGATGTCATCGCAGTGATGGGCCAGGCTTTGTAGGAAGCAGGTGAGCAGGTCCCTGTGGGAGAGGAGGAAGTGAGCCATTTAGACATCTGTGGGACTCAGTGTTGCAAAGATCTCAGACCTCAACCTGAGATGTGAAAGAAGAAAGGAAAGACAGGAGTAGGGAAGGAAATTAGTAGGAAATGAATGGGACACTGATGAAAGAATTCCGTAAGACCTTGCAGGATATCATAGAGTCTTTGATTCTTTTGGCAGGGGGAGGGGAAGGTTCCAAAGAGGATCTCACTGTATGTAGCCCACGCTGATCTGGAATTCACTCTGTAGTCTCAGATTGGCCTCAAACTCACAGCAATCCTCCTGCCTCTGCCTCCCGAGTGCTGGGATTAAAGGTGTCTGCCACGATGCCCTGCTCAAGTTTGATTTTTATTCCAAGTTGAGAATCAATGGAGCTGGAGAGAGGAATGACATAGTATTTCAGGAGCAAGCTCTGTGATGTTACGTGAACAAGACGGTCCAATGAGAAGTCCAGGTGAGGGATTTCAGTGACTTGGATTGGGATGACAAGGAGTGGGAATGCGACAAGTAGCCAGGCTCTAGGGACATCTTGGGGAAAGATCACGCTGGACTTGGTGGAGCCATGGAAACAGGATGAGACCAGAGTGGAGGGATGAAGAAGAGGTTCAAGGATTTTGACATGAACAGTTGTAAAGATGACCTTCCATTTCCTGAGCTAAGGTACGTCATGGGAGAGCACATTTGGTGGGCAATCCGAGCTCAGAGTAAGGGCACCAAGTGGGTCTTGTCTTCTAGACATGTGAGCAGACATAGGAGAAGTGATCTAAGAGAGGCTCAGATTTAAAAAATAAAGTAGTATTCGAGGAAGGAAGGTGTGATGGTTAAATTTGTCACCTTGATCTAAGCCATAATAATCTCAATAATCTCGGGTGGGTCTCTGAGTTTGCCTGCAGGAAGGATTGACAAATTCCTTTTGGGATTTTGGAGAAGATTTGTGATGGTTAAATTTGTCAATTTGAGCTAATCCATAGGAATCTTGGGTGGGCCTTCCAGAAGGAGACTAATATAAGGAAGCTTAGGGGGAAGGAGACGCTCTTCCTTCCTCCCCAAGCTGCTGGTGCTTGTTCGTGACTTGCACTCGCATCCTGCTCTCCTACCCTTCCTGGACATTGGAATCCAGTTTCCTTGGCCTCACATGTTGGACTGAAGAGCAGACGCTCCCCAGGGATTCATCAGGCCTTCTAGGCTGGATTGGGACTGCTGAGACATCCATCTACATGGACTGAACAGCTACTGGTTCCTTACCTGTGGGCCTACAGACTTCTATTGGACTGTCGTAAGCTATCTCAATAAATTCCCTTTTATTATAATCCATTCTATCAACTCTGTTTCCTCTAGAGAACCCTGACTAATACAGAAGGATATAGGCATTAAATAATAGTTTAAAAGTGCCACTGGTCTTAGCATCGTGAAGGTCACAGTGTCCTTGACAAGGATTGGCTCAGGAGTAGGACAAAGGTTTACTGAATTAAACTCATGTGCTTGCATATCTACCTGGATATATTCTAGAAAAGTGTGGATGCAGGTACTTCACTGATACTTATAAAAACCAACCTAAGTCCCCTTTAGTTGTTGTTCAAGGAAGGACCTTGGGCCTGAAGTCCTGGCCACTCCACTCCATGTTTCTAGGTGAAAATCTGAGCCCAGGACAAGCAGACCCAGGGACACTCATCACCTACAGCTGCTGAGCTGCAGAATTCTCTGTGAGTTATAAGCTACAGTCCTCCGCTCTACCAACTGAGCTATCGAAGGCCCCTTAAAGGGTTAGAACTGTTTTTTTTAAATATTTTATTTTTATTTTAATATTTTATTTATTTTCAAGCAGGTGGAGAGAGAGAGAGAGAGAGAGAGAGAGAGAGAGAGAGAGAGAGAGAGAGAGAGAGAGCACCAACTTATGTGGGTACTGGGGAATTGAACCCTGGGCCTTAGGCACTGGAGGCAAGTGCCTAGCTTTTGCTGGCCTCTTGGGGGAGGGGTTCTTACAGAGAGTGCATTGAGTTCACCTCTGAGCAGGTCTCTGCAGTGAAACCATCTTCAGCTCCAGCCATGACACTGTAAGGAGACACCCTCAGCCCTCAGTAGGAAGAAGAACAGTTGAAAAGCTTCATCTATAGTGGGCACAGTCCAAATTCAGAGAATTAGCAAGTTCCTTATTCCCTTCGTGACTCAGGTATACATACAACAGGTATGCATCTGGAATATGTGGGGGTTTTGTATCTCGAGAACCAAAATAAACTGTCAAACCCTGGAAAAAAAAAAGAATTCTGTGGGAGTGGGCAGCTGTCGCATGGGATTGTGGGAGATCATGAGATGACACACGTGCTCACAGGACCTCCCAGGCCACATTTCCTTCCCTGTTTTCATACCTTTCCTTCTCCTAGCAGACTTCATGGACCTTTCTGAGCACTGAAGTGCTGAGATCTCATTTGCTGTGTGGAGCCAAATAAAACAGTTATTTCTCCAACGCTACCTGAACAGTTAGGAATCATTTTATTAGCAGAAAATTTAACTACTATATACCCACACTACTATTACCGTGCCCCAAAGTCCTCAAGCAATAAAAGTTCAAGAGTCTAATATATATATATATATATATATATATATATATATATATATATATATATACATATATATATGTATATATATATATATATATATAGTGACCCATTTCTGAATTTTTTTCTGGTAACATTTGCTTGTTTTTGCTTCATTTTGTCCCTGCTAGACCACACACAAGAAATTCATTTCATTTCAATAAATGTTGTCAAGTGCCTGAGTGCACTCGGCTGGCATTGATAATACCAACAGCGAATGATAATGACACAGAAAGCTTTGGGGAAACACTCTGGGCTTTTATCTAGCTAACTGAGATCACATTATCCTGAATCTATTTTAGGCACAGAAAAATGAACTTGGCAATGATCGATGCTTTCCAGGATGATATACAAGAAGGTATTTTCCAAGCGGCATACAGTACATGGGAAGAAAGCTTGGTCACACATCCTCACACAGACATATGACCTTGATGGAGTATCTTCATAGACATGGCGCATGCTGTCTTTTCCAACGTAACTCCTGCACCCACACAAGAAGGTACCTACTGGCTCTGAGTACGTGGTATGCCGTGTCATCCTGCTAATCTTCAATCTTAACAATTATCTGTAATTTGCTCCAGTGAAAGGTTAGATTAGACCTAATAAATATAGTGATCCGCTCCAATTATTTTAGTAAGATATTCAGATTCTAACTTCCGACACTCCTCAACCTCTCATTGCCTCACTGGAAACTGCAATGAGAAGACTGTCCCATTGTCTCCCAGTATGATCACGAGTTGAGTTGGGTGAAAACAATGAACTCAACAGGGAACTAGGCAGTGTTGCATATATATATATATATGATATTAGTATATATACATGATATTAATATATATATACATGATAGTATATATACATGTATTAGTATATATATGACGTTAGTATATATATATACTTGATATTAGTGTATATATACATATTAGTGATAATATATACATATTAGTGTATATATATACATTTGGTATTAGTATATATATGATATTAGTGTATATATACATGATATTCGTATGTATATATGATATTAGTATATATACATATTAGTGTATATATACATGATATTAGCATATATATGATATTAGTATATATGATATATATATATTAGCATACTACTATATATTAATTTCACTGTGCTGCTAGAGTACTATACTATGCAGCCTATCTTTGTGCATGATATTTTCAATTCTGAAGATTGATATAGATTTTAAAACAAAACTCCATTCCCCATTGGTATTTTGAGAGTATATCTACTATCCATAGAAAACTATGAGATTGAAAATGTACATTTTCATAGAGCTGCAGAATCACCTTCTGTTTGTCTGACACTGCATATCTGAACAAAATGTGCAGCAGATGATCAACAATTTGCTCGGTAATATTTTTGTTTTGTTTTTTGAGATAGGATCTCGCTCTAGCCCAGGCTGACCTGGAATTCACTGTCTTCTCAGAGTGGCCTTGAACGCATGGTGATCCTTCTAGCTCTGCATCATGAGTGCTGGGATTGAAGGTATGCCCCACCACACCCGGCTCAGTAAAGTTCTTAATCAACATATTTTCATGCAGCCTCTGAAAATTTTTTTGGACGGCCTTGACCTAAAGTGGAATTTCCTTCTGACGTAATGGACATACCAATAAATCTAGAAACATGAAGACTGGCCACAGGGCTCATCGATGACTCCTACAATGTCATTAAGAAGCTGCCCCGCATCTTGTTTCTGAGACGCCCCTTAGCCTCTCCCTCAAGTCCACATCACCCCTTCTCCTTTACCAGCTGAGATACACAACTTTCCTCTTCATTCAACAGACATTTGTCGAGTAACTAGTATGAACGAGGAGCTGTTAGGAAAGCTGAAGATGTAGTTGTGAACAGTACAGATATGGAATCTATTCCTGGCACTCACATTCTAACAGGAAAGATGCAAAATTATCAAATGTGACAGGAGCATACAAAATGCTGGAAGTTTAGGGGAAAAAAAACCTCTCCAAAGAAGTGCCATGTAAGTGAAAATTTGAAGTTTCAACACGTGAGAAAAGAGCCCGAGTTTTCTTGTCTATCAGATAATTTTCAGAAGGTTAAAAAACAAAAGCAGTTGAAAATTCGATTTTTTTCAGGTTTTGCACCATGAATGAGAGTGAAAAGGCATTTACAAGCTAGAAGACTATTTCAACAACAAACTCCAAATGCCAACTATGAAAATGTTCCTAAGCTGACACTGTGTGACTTCTGGAAGAATTCAATGAGAAGCTGAAAAACGTAAACCCTGGTCTTTGCACCTTCTAGAACTAGTGCCAGAATATCCCAGAATAATTTTCTAAAGAAATGAATGCAGACTTATCACCCAAGCCATTCGGAAAGCCAGATGCCCCCTTTCACCCACCCTCCAAAATCAGTCCACATAACAGAACAAAGCCAGTGAGCTGGGGACGCTTCCCCAAGCCCCATCTTAGAACCAGTACTGTGTCCTCTATCACTGGGCAAGGAGACCAGGAACCTTCCATCTCCCTCCCCTGAGAGAGGAACTGTCTTGAATGATAGTAACACCTGAATGAATTGATCTAGGGTTTGAGCAGGTCTTGAAGGGAGGAGAGGCTGTAGGAGGTTCATGGAAAGAAAAGAGGTAAGAAGTGAATAGCGACTGGATTAAACAATGCTGTGATGACTGTCTTCACAGGGATATCGTTTTGTTAAAAAACTTCTGATGCCAAGGAGGGTGATCTGGGCACACAGGAGGCTCAGCAGGATGGTTGCTGCCAATGGGATGCCAGCCTAGGCTTCAGAGCAAGGCTGCCTCCACCCTCAAAAAAAAAAAAAAAACCACAGCTCTGTCTGATTTGATTACAAATTAATTTACAATGGTCTGTTGTGAAGCAAGGCCTCTTCTGAGATATGTCTACAGTTCAAAAAAGCAAAATGCATACATATAAAATCGGGATCTAAGAATGAGAAGAATTGGGCTGGAGAGATGGCTCAGCGGTTAAGGCACTTGCCTCCAGTGCCTAAGGCCCTGGGTTCAATTCCCCAGGACCCACATAAGCCAAACAAATGCACAAGGTAGTGGTTCTGGTTCTCTCTCTCTCTCTCTCTCTCTCTCTCTCTCTCTCTGCTTGAAAATGAATATTATCTATTGTTTGTTTGGTTTTTCGAGGTAGGGTCTTGCTCTAACCCAGGTTGACCTGGAGTTCACTATGTAGTCTCAGGGTGGCCTCGAACTCACAGTGACTCTTCCACGTCTGCCTCCCAAGTGCTGGGATTTAAGGCGTGTGCCACCATGACCAGCAAGAAAACTAGATTGTAAGGTCATTGTTTTTGTTTTTGTTTTTAACTTAGATATAGGGACACTGCATCCTGCCCCATAATCTCTCAAATCCTGCCTTTCGCTTCTTTTAAATTCTTCTCATTCTTTTTTTTTTATATTTTATTTATTCATTTTCAAGCAAAGATACAGAGAGAGAGAGAGAGAGAGAGAGAGAGAGAGAGAGAGAGAGAGAGAGAGCGAGAGAGAGATCCAGGATCTGGACAGCAGGGAGCCATCCAGCCTGGGCTGGTTTGGGTGTGCGATGGTCTGAATCAGGTGACCACAGGAAGGTGTGTGTGCAGGAGGGCAAACTGTGCCCTGTCTGAACTTTTGGGGGGAATCATCTACTTGTGATATTCCACCTGTGAGCAACTGGGCATGCATGTGGTTACTATCAGATGCATCATGGGAAGGGACATGTGCCATAAAGAAAAAGTTACATATAATGAAAGCTTGTCAGTCAAAATGGAGAAGCACCCCAATTATGCCCCTTGGCCAAGCGATCCTTCCTTCCTGTGACCTCCTTGGAAGGAAGTTCTGGGAACACAACCCCCAGGGACGCTTGAGAACTCTCCCATTCAGGTGGTCAGCTGCCTCTCTCCTGTGATCCAAACCTTTACTATAGCCTTGCTCTCAATAAAGGCTCTTCCCGCTTCACCTTTTGTGTGTATGTTTTCCAGTTCTTCCCATAAATGTACCAAGAACTGGGAAACATCCAGAGACGACAGTAATATTAAAGCTCATAAAACCACCTATCCACTCAAAAGAGCCAACACCAATCTGATATATGGGCAAAAATAATCTTATCAGAAATGCACAGATTTGGCTTTGTGGGCTTTTAATTGAACTAAAAAGGCATTCCTCGTTGCCACCCGTTGTTAGGCACTGTGTCAAAACATCTGCTTGCCTTTCTTGATGAAAAGTCTCAAGCTGTTGACCATAAGAACATCGACGGACCCCTTGCTACACCTGCCCCATTCATCTGTACGGCCCCCTCACCTATGGCTCCAGATGGACTCCCACCCATAATCATGTTTTACCCACACACATAATTTAATTTCTTGCCCATATGTTAATTATAACCTCAACTTAGGCATCTAAATATACCCCCCTGCCTCACATCTAATTACAGCCCCCCTCTTATGAATGTAATTATACCACTCAGCCACCCATCTAATTATGCCCTCCTTGACATATTTAATTGCTCTGCCCTGCTCAAGGACCTAATTACATTCTAACCAGTACTCCAATTAAGCCCCCAAACCCTCCAACAATATTCCTCCAATACACATCTCTTCATCTCAGAAACCAATCACTTCATTATTTCAACTAAGAATGGGCAACTCCCCCACAAGAAAATTCCTAGCAAGCATGACACACAGCTACCCAGACAAAATAATGACAAGATCCAGCGGAGTGAAACAGCTTTGTTCCTTCCGAGTAAGTACCATCCACTTGCTTTTCCAGTTACTGAGCAAACCCCTTGGAAGCCCAAATTAAAATTTCATCTGTTTTATTTCACATTTTTATAATGAAAATATTTAGTAATTAGCCATTTATTTCAGAGAAAAAGTGTTTCTCATTACGTATATTTAGTTATTGAATCCTTAGAAAAATATTATCCCCAAATTCCCCTGGGCAAATATGTTTATAAGTAATAATTATAGAAGATTTGCAGATCTCTGTGTTCAGGGAGATGTGATTGTCTTCCAATTATATAAGAATAATTTCCCAAAAATTTGCCATTACAATTTGTATTCCCCAGTCTACTAATACAGTTGTGATTTTTAAAGAGGTAGATCCAGCCAGCATGGTGGTGCATGCCTTTAATCCCAGCACTCAGGAGGCAGAGGTAGGAGGATCACTGTGAGTTCAAGTCCAGCCTGAGACTACATAGTGAATTCCAGGTCAGCCTGGGCTAGAGTGAGACCCTTCCTTGAAAAACCAAAAAGAGATAGATCCAGTATTATTATGCTTTCTACACAGCATGCATCTCTGGAAATTGAATGATGTAATTATATATTGAGCACTTTTGTGTATTAAAATTTGCTGCTCACCTTAATACTCATCCACCACCACGACTCAGGGAACTGAGCGGAAGAGGGGGCGGAAAGATTGTGAGAGCCGTGGTGGGGGAGATGATCCAGAGGCATGGCCAGGAGAACCTGGCTGAATACTAGGCTATCCATGGTCCCCTGTCACAAGGGCTGATCCAGACGACCCATGGAGGGGGGAGGGGAGGGCAGCGGGGAATTGGGGATAACAACTCATTGTTTGCCCACTGAATGTTGTAACTCATTATGGACAATAAAAAAATGAAAAAAAAATTGCTGCTCAAATCCTTATAAAAAGAATAACACTTAAAGCATTTTGTATATAATCTTTTAGTTCTGGATATGACCCCTTATAGTAGCATTGCATGTGCCCAGTCAGATTTATTAAATTTCAAATCCAATGCCCAGTTAGTTGAAATCTGTCATTGATGTGGGTTCTGACTCCAGAATGCCAAAGCAGTTACAAAGACTGCCTACACTCTATCAGCCGGTGGCCAAATGTCAAATGTTCTCAAAACTATTGTGGTTTCCCACCCATCCACCCCCATCCCCAACACATGATGTAAATAAAGCTAAGAAAATAGAAAGGTCATGCATAACATTTCAAAGGCAGATGACAATATTCTTACCCATGAACAGGCATGGAAGAGCTAAGCCTCTGTCCATTGCTGGACCCTCTCCACTGAGGAGACAGCACACTCATCCTGCTGATGAGGGTCACCCTGACCACCACAGCCTGCATCCCACTTCTGGCTTTAATGTTTCCTCTCTGTAACTGACTTCTCACCTGTAACACTGGCGCCGGCTCCTTATACTTGTGGGGATTAAGAAGTCCTATCTGGAGCAAAGTTAAGCGACCGATAACTATTAGGTACACCCCCCCCCTCTGTGGCCATTTTCTATTCAGATATGCTCTTGGATAGATCCAGGATCTGAACAACAGGGAGCCATCAAATCTAGGCTGGTTTTTGGTGTGTGGGAGGGGTTGTTGTTGAAGCTGCTACAATACTCCCTCCTCACCTCCCTTCTTCCTTCCCTACTCTCTTATCCAAAGCTGTTCTTCACCATCAAGATCTGTGAGTGTTGTGCTGGGTAACCCACCCCCCTAGAAGTTAGAAGAATTCAAGCAGATCCGAAGCACATTAGAATTCATTTATGCTCAATGAGTCATGAGAGTTATGTATTGAGACTGTTCTCGGGGGCTTTGGATCAAATCATTCCTTACACTTCAGAGATTTTTCAGATTTATTGTCTGTGATTCTGTTTTGAAATGGAAGCCTCTGCTGATGTTTTTCAGAGAAGGTGGTAGGCGGGAGTCACTCAGCCACAAAACAAACAAGCAGAAAATAGGAGTGGAGGAAATCCAACTGATTGGGGACAGGGAAGAGGGAAATAGGGGAACTGGTGACATCAGCACATTATTCTCTTATTAAGTGTATCTAATTATGGATGATAAAATAACATTGCTTATTAAAAATAAATAAATAAATCATTTATGATTAAAAAAAGAAAGAAAATAGGAGAGAGACAGAAGTGGGCAGCAAAGGTTGGGCGCCTCTTCCAATCTCTTGATCTTTTCCCTTATTTTTTGGAGGTGACCTTGACCTCTGAATGTGGGAGCAAAATATCCCTCCAATCTGATCAAATCACTGCTTTTAACCCCCAAAATCAGGAAGTACAAAAAGCAAATTTCAATGAAGAACATCTGGAAAGTATTGATGAGTGTCAACCAACCATGAACTAGACATTGTACAAACACAAATAGTTGGGTCAAAAATATCTGAGACTCTAGCTCAGTATTTGCCCAATTAAAAGGTTATGTGAATTAAAACAGGCACTTTGTGCTCAACAATAGTGTATATTCCTTACTCAGTAATGAAGAAGATTGCTTAATTGTTATTCCAGTGTAACTGATCAGGCATGGTAACAACAGGACTGTGGTCCTTGGTTCAGGGAGCACAGGATAATTAACTAACTTCACTTAAAAAAAAACAGGCCTAATATTAATTGTGTTTTGTATAATAAGTATTTTATCCACTAAATGATGGATAAAGTCATTTATCCATCATTTGATAAAGAAATCAAGCATCGAATATTCTTTGGAGAAGTAGGGCTGCTAAAGCCTATTTTTCCTCAATTCTGTAAAAAACATCTCTGTCATCTTTTCAGCTGAGAAACACAAAAAGAAGTTGACTCCCAAGCAACTCTCTGTTCCTGCTTTGACTTCCCTAATTACCCCCAAGGACTCCTCCTCTAAATCTCTAATCAGCTGACCTCAATATCTTCTATATTTCCAACCTACAGTTCTACCTTGATTTCTCTCTCTCTCTCTCTCTCTCTCTCTCTCTCTCTCTCTCTCTCTCTCTCTCTCTCTCTCTCTCTCTCCTTTCTATGATGTGACCTCCACATATTGGACTCCCCCAGCATGTAAATTAAAGAAGCGTGTTCTTAGTCCTGTTACAGCCCTGATGAGAAAGGCTCTCTGGATAGGTCTTCAGAGTCTATAAAGTTCCCTGCACCAGTGATTCATGGCATAAACTCAAGTGTCTGAGCCCTTGGCTCTTGCCTGCTCTACCGCACCTGTGAGTGTTAAACTTCATCCATTTGATAGTATTTAGAATCATCATAGAAATGCATCTCTGTGTTTATAGAAAGGTTTAACTGAGGAGGGAAGATCGACCCTGAATGGGGGGAAGGAAGAGGGTACTATCACATAAGCTGGGGTCCCAGACTGAATAACTAGAGGAAAACAAAGGGATCACCACCATTCATCTTTTCCTCTGCTTCCTGACTGGAGATGCAATGTGACCAGCTGCCTCACACCCTGCCCACCGTGCCTTCCCCACCATAACTGACCTCAAACCAAAATCAAGCCTTCTTCCCTTAAGTTGCTTTTTGTCGGGTATTTGGTTAGAGCACCAAGTAAAGTAATTAATACACTATTCCAGAACATTCGCTGACCAATCTCATCTTCCATAACTGGAATCCACACCCTAGCCACCCCCAAACCCTCACAACCACCTACAAAACTTGCTGTCCACTCCACAAGCAAAACCTTCAAGGCTTGGTACCACTTTACACGTATGGGTTTGTACACCTGCTGGGGTTGGGTACATACTGAAAACACTCATGTGTTGGTTACTTGGTCCTCGGTGTGGTCATGTTGGAAGGTGAGGCTCTGTGGAATGTTCTTGGGTCATTAGGAATGCTGACTTTGGATCATGAAAAGCCAGGCTCTCCTGTCGGACCTCTTCCTCCCATGCACTCCTACCAGGACATGATAGAGTAACCTCACCAGACGTCAGCCAACCAGGGCTTGAGCTCCCAAAATGGAAAGATAATTAATATTTTTTTCTTTATAATTTATCCTGTCTTGGGCATTTCATCAGTGTAACCAAACACAAAAGAAAAGAAAACAGACTAATAATTATTATAGTAATATCATAGATATAATTTCCGGCATACATCTACATACATGATAGGCAGATAGACAATACATAGATTCCAGAAATGGAAAATAAACTAAATAAACTTATTATAAGTCAAGTCTTCAGAGCCTTCCACAATTGGCATACAGATATCTTCATCGATTGTTTCACCAATAGATTCACTTAACCCATCCTAGAGCACCGAAGAAATGCCAGGAATTGGCATTAGAAATGGAACAATTTAATCTCTTCTCCAGACTTCTGGTATAGAATTTAGTTAAGGAATCTGTTGAGTGATATACAGGTGAACTCAGGTTTTTGTTATTGTTTGGCTTTTTGTTTGTTTGTTTTTTGGGTAGGGTCTCACTCTAGCCCAGGCTGACCTGGAATTCACTACATAGTCTCAGGGTGGCCTCGAACTCACGGTGACCCTCCTCCCTCTGCCTCCTGAGTGCTGGGATTAAAGGTGTGCATCAGCATGCCCAGCTTGTTTTTGATTTATTAGAGTCTATATCTTATAGCAGTTGAAACCTTTTAATGCTTACAAAATTCAGGCAGGGACATAAATGACTATAAGGAAAGCCATAGGAAATGCAATGCTGGAGACAGGGAAAAAGAAGATGAACCGAGCCGAAAGGACCCCAAGCTGCCCAAACTTTACTGATGGGCATGGGACCCAGGGCTGCTTAATATTCTGATTTATTTTTTTCAAGTGATACTAAAAAATGTTTAATGTAGGTCCTAACTCCAACTTGGGACACGTGCTTTTATTCCTGGCCTGACTGCTGGGCCAGAGGTACACAAACTGGGCCAGTGAGTTGTGCCCCTTCGTTACGGAGATCAGAGAGGGGGGGAGGGAATTTTCCCTTTAACATGTGTGCTATTTCCTTTTTTTGCACTTTCGGGAGATTCTGTGCACTTTTGATGATGATTTATAAACCTCATAAACCACATTGTGACTGGGCTGTTCCCCTATCCGATTCCCCCTTCCCTTAACTGAATTTAATCTAGAATAAACATGTGATAAGGGAAAAAAATGTTTAATGTGAAAAAAACTGTACATTAAAATGTTGGCATTTGTTTTAAATGATTAAATTCAAGTTCATTTGAAGGGCAATGGCCGCATGTATATTCTACTGTTGAACCCAGGCCAAGCTATGGCAGGCTTACATCTACTCGAAAATCAAGCGGATCTCTAAAATATTCATAAAGATACAGGAATGTAGATATTTCAAGGGACTTTAGCCAAGGCTAGAGAAAGTCTCCCTTGTCCTTACCTGGCCTGAATGAAATACCAGCTTTTTTCTGAAGGCAGTTAGAAAAGAAGCCCTCAGGATGCTAAAAGACAAAGGAAAACTCCAAAGGACTTGTGGAAAAAAAGCTCCTAATTTCTGCTCAGAAAAACATTAACATTCAGACAGTGCCCACTGTGATACCAGCCCTTTGCTGTGGAGCTGCTGGTGTTTGTTTTCTAACTAACATAGGGTCATTTTATCAATCCCATTACAATCTGTGTGCGCACATAACAATGTGTTACGGGCATCATTCCATTGTGATTTTGCTTCCAGCATACTAATCTACTGCATAGACAGTTCACAGTTTCATCAATGCCTTAATGTTGAAGCTTTAGGAGGACATAATTTATCAACATCCCTGAGCGGCCATGATGCCTGCCTGAGATTCAAGCCTTGGCTGGTTTATACAGGAGGAGAATGAATTCCCAGATCAGCCTTGGCAAGCGTATGGACATTCTGTCTCAAAATGAATGAATTAATAAATAGAATAAAGTTAAGAATTTAAAAATAAGGGGATCCTCAAATAAACTACTTCCCCTGTGCAAGTGTGAGCACCCAAGTTCTGATCCCCAGCACCCATGTAAAGCCTGGATGCTGACGTCATCTATAGGAGAGAAGGGAGGCTGAAACTATCCTGCATCCCGAAGTTCATGGGCCGGCTAGTCTGGTAAAGAGAGTAATAAACAAGAGAGACCCTGCCTCAAGTAAGGTGGAAGGCAAGGACTGACCTCCACACATGTGTCATGGAACACACACATGAACACATAGCACGTGCCAAATAATAATTAAAATTTTTAATTTGAATTGTAGCTAACCCAGAAAGGTGGTGGGTATTTAGGGGGGGGGTACTCAACCCACTCTATTCTTTCCTTCAATATGGACAATAAAATTTGACTGATTTTAAGTAAAGCCCCAAACAGACCCTCTTACACAAGTCTACTGTCTCTTATCTGTTCCATGCAATGTTTCTCCTCCTGCTGTGATTAACCTGATACATGGTCCGCAACACGGTCCACTAATTTCCTTAGGAGAAATCCTCACACACAGGTCAGTCAATGAGCGCCTATTCAAGGACTCTGATCCACACGGCTACACTATTCACCAGTATCTTCCTCATTCCGCTTCCCTAGGTCATGTTGACAAAAATCAGCCATGAAGTTATCTATCCATTTCCACAAGAAAAAAGACTACCAGAATATCCTTAAGCTATGAAAGACTTTGTTTTATTAATCAGAGATAAGGCAAGGCTGCTGAGATGCTGGCTTCTGCAGGGCTGAGTTCAGTCATCATTTGGGATCATGGCTTGAAGCAGTTTCTAGCTAGTAAATCCTGGCCGGCGATAGCTGAGATTCTGGCAAGAGAGGAGCCACCACAGTCATATCGTGGAGGATCCAAATGGAACCCCGCAGAGAATGATGGGATGAACAATGGGACCCACAGCCACAGCCATTCAATCAACACAGGATAAGCCAGTGAGACAGAAACCAACGATTTCAACACAAAGACCCCTAATCTCACAACATTAAAGCAGCCTTAATACTCATCCACCACAACTCAGGGAACTAAGCAGGAGAGGGGGCTGAAAGATTGTGAGAGTCGTGGTGGGGGAGACTATCCAGAGGCATGGCACCCCTCAATAACAACACACTTGGGCCAGGAGGACCGGGCTGAGTACTAGGCTATCCATGGTCCCCTGTCACAAGGATTGATCCAGACGACCCATGGAGGAGGTTATCCAGTGGAGGGGAGAGGGGAGGGCAGCGGGGAATTGGGGATAACAACTCATTGTCTGCCCACTAAATGTTGTAACTCATTATGGACAATAAATTTAAAAAATAAATAAATAAATCCTGGCCGGGACATGACATCTGTCAGCCTCTATGTCATGGTTTGATACAGTGTCCCCCACAAACAATTGAATGTGTTCTGATAGATCGATCCTCAGCTGATGGCAGTTTGGGTTTTACAACCTCCATGAAGCTGTGTTGTTGGGGGCGAGCTTATGGGGGTTATAAGCCAGCTTCCCCTTGCCAGTGTTTGGCACACCTTCCTGCCGCTGTTTGCAGTGCTGTGGCAGAGGTGATGTCCAGCCCTCTGCTCATTCCATCGTTTTCCCTGCCAGAATGGAGTCTCCCCTCGAGTCCGTAAGCCAAATAAACCCATTCCTCTACAAGCCACTTTTGTTTGGGTTCTTTCTGCGCAGCAACTAGAAAGCTGACCGCAACACTCTATTTCCCCATGTCAAATGGAAGTGATGATACCAGCTTCGTATGTGGGATGATCAGAGTTAGCAAAAAGCCAGGCACATAGTCAATTCTCACAAACGACAACTGGAGCATCTATCTGCAAACCTAATCAAATGACCAAACAGTCAATCCCCTGGCTCCCTGGTAGATTTCTCTAACACACTTGATTTTCTTTGTGTCCTGGATATTTGACCTAAAATGTTACAGTTTTAGAAACCAAATCCATTTCCATAAAGGACCTTACCTAGCATGATTTTAATATTTTTGATTTATTTATTGGCAGAGAGTGATGGGAAGACAGAGATAGACAGAATGGGCAAGCCAGGGCCTCCAGCCACTGAAAACTGACTCCAGGTGCACACACCACTTTGTGCATCTGGCTTTATTTGGATACTGGGGAACTGAACTTGGGTCTCTAGCCCCTTACCTAACATTTTTAAAAAATATTTTATTTATTCATTTTTCAAGCAGAGAGAGAGAGAGAGAGAGAGAGAGAGAGAGAGAGAGAGAGAGAGAGAGAATGCACCAGAGCCACCATCTTGTGGGTCTGGCTTATGTGGGTCCTGGGGAATTGTACCTGGGGCCTTAGGCACTGAAGGCAAGTGCCTTAACCGCTTAACCATCTTTCCAGCCCTAACATTTTTTATTTAAAATTAAAAACACTGATTTACAACAAAAAATTCAAGGCAACCTGTACTCCATAGTGAGTTCTAGGTCAATCTGAGCTATAGTGTCAGATCCCATTTCCAAAAATAATAATAATAATAATAATTGTATGGGTCACAAGCAGTTTCTAGTTATTTTCCTACCCCCCCACACACACTTTCTCTCTTCTAGATTCTTCCTTGCTTCTGTTTGTTCATTGGGCAAAAGGTCAAAACTTATAAAATTACAAAATGCCTTGAGAATTTAAAGACGATGACTTACTTTTAAATTTTTGGCCTGCTTTCTTTTGACTTTGGAATATTGTGGAGCGCTTCTATACTTCTCTCTTAGGGTCATTTCCTTGAAATGTGATTCCAATCTGAAAGAGTGGTCTCGGGGGGTTACTTAATTTATGACCTTATTGAATTCCAGAAACGCCACCAAGTTTTCAAGTCAAAGGCCGATTATTTGAACAGTCTGCTCCACATACTTGCCCTCCTGTCTATAACCTGACTGGAACCTTCGGCGTGTTTAGAATTCCAAGGGGTTAAAAAAAAGGTTTGAGTCTCAGGCAAGAGGATGTGGGGAAGCTGTTACTGACTGGCTGCTTCCCTAAAGAAATTGAATCCAGACTCCTACTACAAAGACAAAGAGAGGGGTTCCTCCACCAGTTAAGCTAAGATAACTGAAAAATAAGCAGGGAAATTGTATGTTAATTTAAGAACACACATCCCACTCTTGCATCTTGTGGGGAAATCGGTACAGGAGGAAGGGAGGTCTGGAAGACTAAAGAAAGAAAAGGTACCAAAAAGCCTGGGCAGGAAGAAACCTTGCAATCAGCAAGGCTCTGCCCCTCCATCCAGTCCCAGCAGGAGGAAGGGCAGAGATGGGCCAAGCTGACCTCCCTGACTGAGACTGTAAATCATCTGAAAGTAGCTGCAATTCCTTCCTGGCGGGGTCTTGTGAGATTGGTTTCTTCACAACACCTGAGACCTTATATTGATATCTAACAGCACAAGCAGGACACAGAGCCAAGATGCAGAACTGCCTCTTACAGACACATGTGTTTCCAGCTGTTCCCCAGCTGGTGGTGCTCATCTGAGAGGTTGTGGATCCTTGAGTTGGTAGCCTATATAGAGGAAGTGATCACTGTGGGATGTTTATATTCTAGCTCCACTTGCTGTGGCTCTTGATCTCTTTTCTGGTCTAGGGACATGTGAGCAAACAGCCACATTTACCTACGACTTTAGTCATAGCCGCAGGACACCCCATCACCACGCTGTTCCCACCATGATGCTCAAACCATAAGGCAAAATACATCCTTCCCCCTCTTAAATCGTTTATTCTAGGGCATGTGACTACTCCCAACAAGAAAATACGGTAACAAAATGGGCCACATGGTAACGCAGGGTGACCACCTCCACACTGTCTTCCCAAAGGCTTCAGGCTGGTACCTGAACCTAAGGTGGTAGCTTGCCAGGTAGGAATGTCTGCTTCACTCTCTGATAAAGAATTTCATGTGTCTACACCACAGCACAGTCATAGGAATACCTGGGAAAAAAATGGGTGACCATATACAGCAAAACCAAGCAACTCCATGGTTTAAAAGAAACCTTAAGGAAAATATCAAACAAACACTGAGTACAGAATGTCCTTGGATCCTAAGAAGGTATTGGGGGAGGGAGGCAGACACTGAAAATTAAACACAAAAGGAATATTAAATATTAAGTAATTTTATTTGGATGTGGTAAATTATAATTGGGTTCAAATGAAAGAAAATATTGTCAGACAGGTATTAAAGTATTTGTGTGTGTGGGGGGGAACAACAGCACAGGCAACCCAATTCATTCATTAAACCATTCATGCTGCTAAAAGTTATTAAGTCTCAATTATATTCCAAGCACTATGCTTAGATACTATAGCTCCCTGTCTTCCAAATTAAACACTTTCTCCAGGGAACTATCCAGCTAAGGAAAGAAAGAACCCTGAATCAAATATAATTAAATATGAAGTTGTGCATGAAGGGTTCCTTGCACTGTGAAGAAAGCCCCATAAGAAACAAAACTCAAGAGTCTAGAGAATAAACATAATTTAACTAGCTTCAAAGAGGCAAGGGTCTTCCAGGAAAAAAAAGGGACCATGTGCTGGAATGTCTGTAGCAGACAGCATGGTTGTACGCGCTTAAAGATGGCCAGAATGGCTGGGGAGATGGTTCAGTGGTTAGGAGCTCTTTCTACACAAGCACAAGGGCCTGCCCCAAGAGAGCTTGAATTAAATCCCCAGCACCCATGTAAAAAGCTGGGTGTGGCCACAGATGCCTATAAACCCTCCTGTAGGGAGCAGAGATTGCAGAATCCTTGGGCCACACTGGTCAGCCAATCTGACTGAAAACAGCTTTTCCAAGTTCAGTGAGAGACTCGGTCTCAAGGAGACAAGAAAATGAGTTATAGAGAAAAACACCTGAGGTACTCCTCCAGTCACTGCGTGTGTGCACATACCTGCACATTCAAGTGCACACACACATGCACACATATACACACACACACACACATACACACCACGTATAAAAAAGGCCAGTAAAACCAAGTGTAAAGATGAGAAAGGACACTGTGGAAACTGGTGATGGATGCCAGGAAGATATGAACTTCTAGAGATGATACAGACAATAAAGTGGTTTCCTTTGAGAAAAAAGAAAAAATTGATTACACAAAAATCAAAGAGCAAATAGCTAGAAAGAAGAGAAGATTGAATGGAGGTAGAGTATACGGCCGGGGGGAAAGGGTGGGTGATGGGAGAGGTTTATGAACATGGCATATTATTTATATTCCTGGAAGTTGTCAATTAAAGAGTTAAAAAGATATGAAAGTAGACGGGAAGGGGTTTAGTGAGGAAAGGAGAAGAAATGAGGGCAAATGGAGGCAAGCAGGATTAAAACACATGAAACTGTCAAATAAAAACAAGAATTTTAACAAAGGAAAAACAGGGTTTGCCTTTGTCCTAAAATCAATGGGGTCACAATCAAGGATTGCACACAACATGAGGCCATGGTATTTCTTGCATTTTTAAGACATTACCTCAGGATACAACATGGAAAACAGACTGGGGAAGAAGCCAGATTCAATCCAAGAAACACAGAGAGAGACTTCTGGAGAATTCTAGGCGAGGAATCATTGTCATTTAAAATGGATATTAAAATAAAGAAGAAAGAAATTGTCTTCACAAACCTCCCAATTTCCTTCACCTCTGCTGTGGTTTGAATGCCCCATCCAAAACCATTGTTGAAATTTAATTACCGTTATCATAGCATTAAGAGGTGGGGGCCTTTCAGAGATAACTTGAGCAGGAGGGCTCTGTTCTTATGAATGGTAATTAATGTTATGATGGAAGGAGTGGTTAGTCACTACTTTATTAATAGCATCCCACCTCATGGAGGAAAGGATTATTAAATTTATTTAATTCGTAATTGACTTTCTCTCGATGCCTTTTCATTTCTCTAGTAAGGAGTGAAAAGTCTGAATCTACAAAGATAAGAAAACTAAAAAAATAAAATCCTGTA
>PVHP010013641.1:8504-41327 GCA_004024765.1 Zapus hudsonius
TCTCTCTCTCTCTCTCTCTCTCTCTCTCTCTCTCTCTCTCTCTCTCTCTCTCTCTCTCTCTCTCTCTCTCTCTCTCTCTCTCCACGAGGTGAGACACTCAGTTCCAGTTCCATCATTCCATCATGCTCTGTCACCCACTATGTCCTGCCTCATCAGAGGCCCAGAAAGAACGGGAGTCAGCCTCCCATGAACTGAACCCTCTCTATTAGACCAAAGTATATCCTTCTTCCCTGAAGTCAACTTGCTCAACCATAAAGAATGGTTCTAACGTCCCACGGGAACAGGGATGCTTCCATTCCACTTTGGGTCTCAAGCATGACGTTTGAGTGATTGATTATTCAGAAATAGGTGCTGTGTTAATGACTGTTGTGTAGCTGTGACCAAAATACTTAAAAGAAGAAAGATTTATTTGACTACAGTATCCGAGAGCTCAGTCTATGGTTGCTTGGCCCATGTACTTGAGCAGAACGTCATGGTGATGGGGTTATATGGCAGAGAAGAATGTAGTGAACAGGACATGGCAGAGGGCACCCTGGGACCAGATACGACTGCCAAGGATGTACCCCAGCAACCTACTCCCTCCTGCTTGGCCAGATTTTTTAAAGTTGCCAGAGTCTCCCAAAACAGGCCTCCCAGCTGGGGATCAAGTGTACATGAGCCTGTAGGGGACATTTCATATCCAAATTATAACTAGTGTCTGTGCAGGTGGTCTGAGCCACTTACTTCACACAAAGGCCCTGAGTTTAGTGCAAGACTTTGGCATACCTGTATGCCAGTGGGGTTTGTTTGTTCCCAAATCTGGACTTGGTATTGGGTCACTGAGAGCCCCCTAATTGAGCGGCACTGATTCACATTAGCAAAATCTTCAGGATTTCTTAAAGAAATTGAACACCGTAAGAACAATTAATAACCTGTGAGACTGGAAGCCAGACAGATGAGGTGACAGATGTCAGCAGCACCCACCCAGTGAGGCTGGCCAGAAACGGAGAGGACACGTCTTTGAATGTGGCGATGCTCTGTGGAGTGTTCTGAGCATGCCAGACATACAGCGTCCTTGTGACCCTGCGTGTGGTGACGGCTCCCTCCGGAAACTTCAGTATGGATAGAATTTTTTTAAACTTTTAAAAAACTTTTTATTGGTAACTTCCATAATTATAGACCATAAACTCTTATGATTCCCTCCCCACCCTCCTCCATATATCTTCCCCCTCTCAATTAGTCTCTTTTGTTTCGGTGTCATCATCATTTCTTCCCATTATGTGTAGGTATTATCAGGCACTGTGAAATCCTGAATATCCAGGAGTTTGTGTCTGGAAGTTTGCATTGTAAGCAGTCCTACCCTTCCTTTGGCTCTTACATTGTTTCCTCCACCTCTTCCGCAATAGACCCTGAGCCTCGGGAGGTGTGATAGAGATGTTCCAGAGATGAGCACTCCACTGTCATTCTTCTCAGCACTATGGAGTCTTATGCATTATTCCAGTAGTCACTGCCATCTGAAAAATGTTGTTTTCTCTTTTGGGGGCGCTGTTGGCCGCCAAAGAGGGAAAACGGTGAAGCGGTGGGAGCTGAGCTGGACACTGCTCCACTACTCCGCTGTCTCAGGGCCGTTCCACAGAGCTGGGGGGCTGACGCAGGGGTGTCCGGCGAGACACAGACGTGAGCAGATGTGTATAAGTGTATCCACATGGTTCTTCATTCAATTGGGGGAGCTTACATTTATAGGAAAAGGGGGTCAGGGGGATGGGGAATGGGGAAGAGAAAAGGGGATTGGTTGATGGGGGTGGTGAGTTGTCAGCCTGCACTGGGATAGGTGAGTATGGACAACCTGAGAATACCTCATTTGGGGGTCCGAGTGGTGGGAAATACGTGATTCTAGCCACGGTCCGTGGGGATGGGTACAAGGAAGTTTGTCTGATACCCATTGCCAGTCATGCTGAGATGGGAATGCTGGCTCCTATGGCCCATGGGGGTTGGGAGTCAGGGTTGATGGAGCTGGGAAACGCCTACCAAATTATTGGGGTTTCACCTCACTCATATATGCTTAACCCTTTGTTCTCCGTGACCTCAGTAGCAGTGCCAACAGGCAGTGCCCAGCAGAAAAAGAGAAGCTTCTCTAGCCAAAGTGACAATAGCTTTATTATATGGGTATGCTCATTTTTTAAAAAGTGCTTGTAAGGCAATTTGGTTGGCATAGTATATGCATTTAGCCAGACAACAGCAGGTGTTACTTCCCTAGGACTCATGACCTCTCCCACTATGGGGTCTGATGGCCATACTCTATACCTTTCCCTCAAGACTATAAGCCAAAAAAAAAAAAAAAGAAAGACAATCCAAAACAAACAAAAAACATCTTTCCTCCCAATCTGCTACTTTTGTTCAGGTATCCCCCACCCCCAGCAACAAGAAGGTAACTGCAACAGGAAATTGGCACCAGAAGTGGGGTTGTTGCTACTAAAAACTTGGCATTGTAGTTTTTGACCTTTTGGAACTGATTTGTAGAAGAAATTTGGAAGGATTTGAAACCTTGGTCTAAGAGATGCCTTGCAGTGATGAAAGCAGAGTTTGATGGACCATTCTGGACAGAGTTGAAAGACGTAAATGCAGAAAGAACTGTTTTTGGCTTATAGGGATACGAAAGAACTTTGTTCAGACTAGGCTACAGGCAGTTTGTGTGGATGGCTAGCTGTGTTATGCCTGTGTCCTAAGAACCTGAGCAAGGCTCAGTTTAGAAGAAATGGACTGTAGTGAGCAGAAGGATATGACACAGGGAGAAATGGAAGTTTCAGGCTGGAGACAGTTCCTATTCAGCTGCACTTGATTGAGAGATGACCGTCATTGTTCCGGCCAGCTGTTCTGCATAGGAACAGCACAAAGATTTCTGGGTGTTTTGAAGGTAGGGGACCTGAATGCTGAAGGACCGTCCTGTTCTTCAGAGCCTGCTTCATCACCCCCACAGCATGAACAAACTCGGTAGCCTACCTGCTACTGTGGAAATATAACAAATGTAAGAAAGAGAGGGCCATTCGATTTTCAACACAGTATTTTTATAAGGCCACTAGAAGATGTGAAGAAGTGGTGTTGGAAGCCCTGTGTGAAGGCCAAAGGAGCCAGGCAGATGAACCATGGGTTGCTGTGGAGACCTCAGGATTATTGAGATGCCAGGACTGTAAGACAGCTGCCAAGGAGAACTGCTGGCTCAGGGTGGAGTTTTCCCCAAGCTGTGAGCAGCCCAGCTGGAGGGGCAGAACTGGATCCCCAGAGACTTCATCACTGGTTACAGATGCCAGATATAGAGCTGCATGATTTGATGTTTGCCCTGTTTGTTTTTGACTTCGTATTGGTTCAGTCTTTCCTTACAACACCATTGTTTGAAGTGTGAATGTTTACTCTGTACCATTATGCTTGGTTTTATAGGCTCACAGACCTTAGACTAAGGGGATGTTTGAACAGTGTTGGTATTGATAAAAAAAATGATGGGTACTTTAGAATCTGGACCGAATGTGTTGCATTTTACATTATGGATGCCCATTCGTTTATGGGAGCCAGGGATGGAATGTGATGGCTTGATTCAGGTGTCCCCCATAAACTTAAGTGCTTTCAATAGTACCAGCTGATGACAGTTTGGGAGGTGGAGCCTTGAAGGGGGATGTGTATTGTTGGGGGAAGGCTTATAGGTGATATAGGCAGCTCCCCCAGGCCAGAACTGGGCTCACTCTCCTACTGCTGTTGTCCACCTGCTGTGGCAGAGGTGATGTCCACCCTCTGCTCATGCCATGCTTTTCCCCTGCCATCATGGAGCTTCCCCTTGAGACTGTGAGCCAAAATAAAAACTTTCCTCCCATCAGCTGCTTCTGGTTGGTGTTTTATTCCAGCAAGGAGAAGGTAGATACAACATGCATTTTATTGACTTAACTGTATTTCTAGTCCCCAACCACCATATTTTTATGAAGAGAAGTATACTTGCCAAATATTTTCTTCTGCTTTAGATCATGTTGGCTGTTTTTTGACTTAGCAAATGTGACTGTCATGTCCAAACTATTACTCCCCACCACAGACAATAGATCAGAACCTTGGATTTCTTGTTGCTTGACTTTCTGGATTATTTCTTTGTGTTTTTTTTTTAACATGCTATGTCCCATGGAATTGTTCTAAAGATCCCTGTACGTGGACCCCATTTTATTTCCCACATGTAAAGAACCCATCTGTTTTATTCAGTTTCTATAATGTTGTAATCAGCAATATTTTTATTTTATGGCATGATAGCTTTTTTGTTTGGTTGGGTTTTTTGTTGTTGTTGTTGTTGTTTTGGTTTTCTGGGGAAGGGTCTTGGTTTGGTCTGGAATTCACTATGTAGTCTCAGAGTGGCCTCAAACTCACAGTGATCCTCCTACCTCTGCCTCCAGAGTGCTGGGATCAAAGTTGTGCGCCACCAAGCCCAGCATGTAATTCATGTTATTGCTGCTGTATTAATTTTCTTATTGTTGAACAAAATATTCAACTTAAAGGAAGAAAGGTTGGTTTCAGCTGATGGTTTGAGAGGGCACATCTCATCATGGTGGGAAGGCTTGGAGGCAGGAGAACAAGGCATCGGCTCATACACCAGTCCACAGTCGGGAAGCAGAAAGGTGGATGCTGGTGCTCTGCTCACTGTCTCCTTTTTATTCAGTTAGGAACCCCAGCCCTTGGAATGGTGCTGCCCACTTTCAGGGTGGGTTTTCCCGCACCAATTAACCTAATGAGAAACTCCCTCACACACATGCCCAGATGTTTGTCTTTTGGGGGATTTTAGATCCTGCCAAGCTGACAATATTAACAGTCACAGGTGTCTAATCAAAATCAGTTGTCACTACTAGATTGGCAGAGTTGCCCTTGGTGACCAGAGTACCTGGGAGGGACCACTCTGCCTCCTGCTTGGGGGATGAGGAAGAGATGCAGAGGCTCCAGGTGACACGCTCTTGTGATGCCAGAGCACGGACTGGATTCTCAGGGTGTCCTCTGCATGGGAGAAGTGTCCCTTAGTGTAACAGCAAAGTCTGAGCACCTCAGATCTCTGACCTTTCGTAGGGTTGCCTAACAAACCTTCTTGCCTCAGCTTCCTGAGTTCTGGGGTCACAGGTATGCACCAGCACACCTGGTTTAAACTGCCCTTAAACGATCAAATCCAAGAACTTCCCAAATTTGTCATTTCTTTTACCGCCAGTAAGACCAAGACATTCGTAAGGTGGACAGAATCAGCCAGTTTAATAGTCTCCCACTATTGAGAGTGGCAATGAATAATATTTGGGGGTATTTAATAAACGTTTTATATTATACTGGCCCACGAACACAATTTTTCATTAAGTGAAGCCTTGAGAGGCAAAAGGCAAGATGCTTTAAACAATTTATAATTTCTGGATAAAATGTTCCCATGACAGTTCTTCCTGGATGCCATAACTCCCACTGGTCATCCTGACTGACAGCTAGTTAACGACCATGGACCACTCTCAAAAGGATCAGCTGCTCTCTCAGTTATGGGAATTAGAAGACCGTAACTGTAGTTCATAAAATATTATTGCGTTCTACAGGACATGATCTATGGGCCTCTGCAGACAAAGAAATCAGAGGCCAAAGAGAGAGAACAGTTGCTTGAACTGTAAGTCAGGGAACTGTGACAGGGCCTGTCTCTGGAAAGAGCTCTCTCTCCATAGTGTAGAATTTATACACCTGATGGTGATACTACCTCAGCTCAGAGACATCGAGAGAGCCTGGCAGCTCTATTTGCTGTCGCCACTCTGAGGGTGACAAATAGGACAACCTTAATAGAGTTCTTTTGTTTTGAATTTTTCCTGCCTTGCCTAAACAGCTGTGCACTTATTCATCTCTGAAGAATGTAGCCCACTATGGCCACTCCTGACTTGATTCAGATACAAGCAGTAGTAATGCCTAGGCTGTCATCTGGGTGGCAAAGTCACTCAACAAACATTTCCTGAGCTCTCAGGAGACATGGATAGAGGCAATGTAGTGAACACGGGTTGAGGGGAGGGCACTCCACAAACAGGAGACCAACTGTGCAATATGCCAGGCAGAGAAAGAGAAGGTAAGTGGAGACTTAGCTGGTGTTGTGGGACTGGGGATGAACCACACTTGGCTGGGTGTTTTTAGAAAGGCTGAAGCGTATTTGTATCATAGTTGTTGAAACTGGGAAGTAAGAGAGTGAGAGAGAGAGAGAGAAGGGAGAAGGGAGGCAGGGAGAGGAAGGCAGCTCCATCAGATGACGCTGCCATCAGACTTCCAACTGTTTCTCATGAAAGGCTGAGTGAGCCTTCAACTTCTTCCTAGAGATTTCTCACTCATGATAGAGCTTGTTCTCAGCCCTGTTTCTCACCATCAGAAGAGCTGCATGTTCTGAGCTTTCAGCATTTGTACCATCTTGAGAGGGAGCAGCAGGCCAGAGGCGGTGAAGTCTCTTCCTGCTATGAACAACTTTTAAAATATGTGTTTACCACTGGACTGAGGCATTCCTCTAATTATTGGTCAGAGGTGGTGTTGGGGAGCAACTGAAAAATATTAGTCTGTGGGAAGTAGAGAGAGTAGGTTGTTCACAAATTGGTTTTGTCCTAGAGATATGATCTGTACCTGTGTGGGCAGGATGACCTGTGCATTGCATTTGATTGTGTACAGGCTGCAAATAAATATGAAGCTGAAATCCCCAAGTACAATGAACATATTCTAAAAGCTCAGGCTTCTCTGGGCAAAACGGCAAGCTTTCCAAACTTGGGGCCCACTAACCTTTGCAGCTGAAGGTGTAAGACCTGCCTGGAGAGTCTGCTACCCAGATTCCAGTGTGTTCATCCTGCAGAATATTGCCATTTGTGTGTGTGATTGTGAGTGTGTGTGTGTGTGTGTGTGTGTGTGTGTGTGGTGCATGTACACATCTATGTGGGCACACATCCACATTCAGGTATACAAGTGTGTGTATATACATGTGAGTGTGTGTGGAGACCAGAGAACAACCTTGAATGTTATTCTTAGGAATACCCTATAACCCTTTGTGAGACAGGGTCTCTCATTGGCCTGGAGCTCACCAATTAAGCTAGACTGATTGGCCGGAAAGCCCCTGCCTCTGCCTCCCTAGAGCTGGGATTGTAAGTGCATCCCAAGCATTTTATGTGTGTACTGAGGATCAAGGTCAGATCCGCATGCTTATGAGACTAGCACTGTATCATCTGAGCCATAGCATTAGCTAAAGGACCAGCCAACTTTGACTTTGGTGTAGCTACTGGGGCAAGTTCTGCCTACAGGACACCTCAGTCCTGTGGGAGGTGGTCTGTGCTCTGGGACTCCCGGATGCCCATTTTCATTCTATCTCTTTGGGGGATTTCAGAGGCTGTCTGATGCCCAGTAAGGATAAGAATAATTCTAGTCCTCAATGGAGAAATCATTTGGAAATATTTCATGTTTGGTTGGGGGTAGATATGAAGGTGACTGTGATGGTTTAGCTCTGTTGTCAACTTGATGGGATCTAAAATCGCCATGGAAACAAAGCCTTGCACCTAACTGTGAGGGAGTTTCTAGATTAGGTTACTTGAGGTGAAAAGACCCATCCTAAATGTGGGCAATGCAATTCCATGGGCTGGGATACTGGACTGAATTAACAGGACAGAGACAGCAGAGTCTAAGTGGTCCCTGTTCTCTGCTTCCTGACTTCGATGTAGTGTGAACAACTCTGCTTCACACGCCTGTGGCCCTGCCTTCACGGCCCTGATGACTGTCAGCCCCAACAAACCCGTCCTTCCTTAACTTTTTTTTGTCAGGCATTTGTCACAACAGTGCCAAAGTGAAGGAACTAGCACAGGGCTGGAGAGATGGCTCAGTGGCTCAAGACACTTGCTGATGGCCTGGGTTCGAGTCCCCAGCACCCATGTAAAGCCAAATGCACAAAATGGAGCCTGCATCTGGAGTTCATTTGCAGTGGCAGGAGGCCCTGGCAAACCAATTCTCTCTCTCTCTCTCTCTCTCTCTCTCTCTCTATCTCTCTCTCTCTCTTCTCTCCCTCTCTCTGCAAATAAATAAAAAAGTAGGGCTGGAGAGATGGCTCAGTCCAGTGCCTAAGGCCCCAGGTTCAATTCCCCGGTACCCACATATGCCAGACCCACAAGGTGTTGGCTCTCTCTCTCCCTCTCTCTCTCTTTCTCTCTCTGTATTTCTCTGCTTGAAAGTAAATAAATAAAATATTTTTTTAAAAAGTAATGACAATGATCATATGGTGGTAATAGTCTGGTGAGCCATAAACAGTCAAATGTCAAGCAGTTTTGATGTTTTCACCAAAGATGCAGAATCGCAGGATCCTTGGGATCAATCAGGAGGCATCTTGTTTGTTTCCTTCACACCCTTCCTCACATCATCGCACGCAGAGCTCGGTAGAATCGTTGGGCAAATGAAGTGAGTGTGAGAGAACACCTCTGTCCCCCATGCCAACTGCTGACATCTAATTCAGGACCTGTACGCCCCATCCACCCACCTTCATTGTTTGTCTCCCTTCATTTAATTTGGAGACTAAAGTGCCCCCCAGACAGGCTCCTGTGCTGAAGGCTTGGTCTGCAGCTGGTGAGGCCATTGCAAGGTGATTGAATCTATCGATTGATCCACTGGCAAGATGAGCTGGCCACGAAGAGGTGGGGTCTGGTTGGAGATAGCAGATTACTGGGGACAACTCCTGTCATGTCCCAGCCCCTTCCTTCTCGCTGTCTGTTTCCTGGCTTCCATGAGACGAGCGTCTTTGATCTCCACATGCTTCCTGCCATGATGTTCTGCCTCACGACAGCCTACAAGCCATGGGGCTGGCCCACCAAGGACTGAAACCTGGAAGACAGTGAGCAAGAATACATCTTCCCTTCTTTAGTGGTTTTCTCAGGCATTTTAGCACACTGACAACCAGTGGCTGAAACAATCCCACACATTTTGTGCTTAGAAAATGGCTTTCCTTGTAATTCAAGCACATGGTGTGTTCCGATGGCTGGTGAGAAATAAGTCAGGATTGGACACTGAGGTCAGAATCGCATATAAGGGACCATAGCGTCATGACCAGGAGTGGGGGGCTTACTCCACAGCCAACCAGGAGTTACCTGAGGATTGGGAAGCAGAAACCCAGCTATATATGTATTGGCTGAACACATCGGAAGGGTTTTTTATTTTTCTTTGGGAGTTTTTATAAAAAAGAAGTTTTTTCAGAGAAAAAAAAAGGTAAGTTCATTAAGGAGAAAGGCAGAAAGTAAATGTGAAAGATCCCCAAAGGGAGGAACTTCTGTATTCTTTTAGGGGAAAAAAAAACGATATTTATTCTTCCTTTGATGGACAGAATGCTGAAAAGAGAGGTGTGTTTGTCTCTAGATGACGGGATAATTTGTGTGCATTCAATCCTGCAAAAAACTCATCCAGGTAACACAGTGGAAGCTTGATTACCCGTGATTAGTAATTACAGATTGCCTGATTGCTGTGATGTCTTGGCTGCGATGTGTTTGGAGAGAATAGAATATTTATGTGGTTGCAAACGCCTGACTGAGATAAATCGTGTTTAGCTGCTGTGGTTGCCCAACTTCCACACATGTTATGGCAGCCAAGTTGATGACAGCAGTTGGGGAGGGTGCGTGCCAAGAAACGGGAGGCTGTGTGGAGGACCCATAGGGGCCACACCAGCCCTGCCCATTCATCAGCCTTCCCCGTGCGGCAAGAACTTGGGACATATTGTCACTGAATTCTCAGGATGGTGCAGATTGCTGACTGGCATTTTCAATCAGATCGCTCCAGGTGTGATGGATTGCTTTGTTGTGGGGTGGGGTTTTTTTTTTTTTGGATTTTTTTTTTCATTTTACAAACAATATATTTGGGAGCTCTTGAAGTCTAGCCTATGACCCTGACCTGGCTGGTTGGAATTTGGCTGGTATTTAACCCAAGAATGTATGTGCAGGAAGAAGTTTCTTTCCTTTCCTTTTCCTGGCCTGCTTTTCTGGCCAATGGTCCACAGTTAGCACCTTCCCCACTGCTGGCTATAGACCACGGGGGTGCCTTGCCCACCTGGATGGCAAGAGGGAACCCCACTTCTAAGTCAGTCACATGAAATGAGGATTTCTTGTCCCTCTTTGGAGTTTTTCTAAGTCTAGCATGTCATATGATATCCCAGCCACCCATGACAAGGATTAGCAATCCTTGCTTTAGCTGGTGTTAAATCTGTGTGAGTTGTGAGGAAATTTTCAATGTCCAGAGTCTGTATCTCAAAACAGGAGTGTCCCAGGAGTCGGTGGTTCGGGATGACATATTCTTACTTAGAATGTCCTGATGGTCAATGGTTCAAGGTGATATATTCTTACTTAGAATGTCTTGATGGTCAGTGGCTCGGGGTGACATCTTCTTACTTAGGTCCTGATGGTCAGGGTTCAGGGTGACATCTTCTTAATTAGGTCCTGATGATCAGTAGTTCAGCGTGACATATTCTTATTTAGAAGGTCCCAATGGTCAGTGGTTCAGAGTAGCGTCTTCTTAACTTTTCTGTTTTCTGTTTGAAAACACTTTCCTGTTTGAAAGCTTTTAATAATTTCTCAGTCCTCCCAGAAACAATCCCATAGTTCTTATCTGCGAGGAGTTTCCATTCCTCCCACTGATAGCATTAGCTCTATAAATGAAGGACTTGACCTGTTCTTGACTATGATGTTTCCAGTGCTAGAGGACACTGGGTAAAATAGCAGAGGTGTTTCCCCTTGTTTGTAGGTGTGCTGGGGATTGATCCTGGGGTCTCACACATACTAGGCAAGCGCTCTGCCACTGAGCCACATCTGCAGCCCTCGTTTGAGGTTTGATTTTGAGACAAGATCTCACCAAGTTGCCTAGGTTGGCCTTGAAGTCACTCTATCACACAGGTCAACCTTGAATTTGCAGTTCTCCTGCCTCAGCCTCACAGGCAGCTGGGATTACAAGACAACTGGCCATGTCAATAAGTAATGTGTGTGTGTGTGTGTTGTACACATGTGAGTACCAGTCCCATGTGAGTACCAGTGCACACATGTGCACATGTGGAGGTCAGAGAATAACTTTGGGTGTCTGTCCTCACCCTTCACCCTGTCTGAGATAGGGTCCTCTGCTGCTCACAGCTTGGCTTTCTAGGCTAACTGGCCTCTAAGCCTCTCCGTCTCCACCTGCCATCAGGCCATCACAGCACTAAGATTCCAGATACTCACGCTGCAGCATCAAGCTTTTCCTGGGTTCTTGGGATACACAGTGATCCACGGAATTATCTCACCACCCCCAGGAAGTGGTTTTGAATCAACAAAAGATTGTCAAGGCAGATGCACGGGGTGGCGCATGCGTCTAGAGTTCCTTTGCAGCAACATCTTGAGGCCTTGGTGTGCCCATTGTCTCTGTCTGTCTCTCCTCTATCTCTCTCTGCTTGCAACTAAATAAATAAAGTTACTTTTAAAACTGGATTTATTTTAAAGTTTGACTTTAAAACTGACTGCAATTTACTTGCTTCGCAGAACCTAATTTTTAAGTTTTCCACCTTGATTTATCTTACATTTTAAAAATATTTATTTATTTATTTTATTTGTAAGTAGAGAAAGAAGAGAGACAATGGGCATGCCAGGGCCTCCAGCTGCTGCAAATGAACTCCAGATACATGTGCCTCTCACTCTGTGCATCTGGCTTTATGTGGATGCTGGGGAATTGAACCTGGGTCATCAGGCTTTGCAGGCAAGTGCCTTAACCACTGAGCCATCCCTCCAGTCCTCATACATTTTTTTGAGCAGGAACTGTGTGCTTTAGAGCATTTTGTATGTTGTAGGTTTAAACAACGAAGTGAGAACCAGAGTCTTTCTCCATGAGGAACAGACACACTCCATAAGGAACACTCTGGGAGAGAAGGTTCCAGATCATTTGTTCGTGGAAAATTGAATGGTATTCTACACCCAAAAGGCCCACTGGATAGCAGCAGAGGCCAGTTGTCTCTGGACAAGATGGCCTGGGGTTCTGCTGGCCCAGGGACCAATATGAGTGCCTCCTTGTCACCCATATGGCAGACAGTAGGCAGGAAGAGGTGGTACAGAGCATGGAAACAGGCAAGGAAGGGTTATGCTGGTTAGTGAGGGATGATCTGAAAGCAGGCAAGATGAAAGGCTGTGCAGAAGATCTCCAGCCCTTCACAGTCGGGCTTCCGGTACCAGAGAGTTCCCTCCGAAGCATGGCGCTTCCTTGTAGACCCTGTGTGCTTATCTTTAAGCGTGGAGAGAGGAGGAGTGCTGTGAAGTCGTGTTGGAAGAGCCCCCTGTATGATACAGAGCGGGACAGCAGTGTGCTGTCTGTCGGTCGATCGCAGAGGACCTGCTGAGGTTATGGCCTCTTCCATCCAGCCCATGTGGCCAGGGAAGCCCAACATTGCTTCGTTTCAGGTGCCACTCAGCGTCAGCAAAGCTCCCAAACACTGTCCAAGCTGCAGGCACAATGGCAAGACAGCATATCTCCTGCCTGCCAGAGGCCAGCCTGCTCAGTGTGGGTGGGAGCTCTGAGAGATGCGTGCAATGCACAAGGCCCAGGAGAGAGTTCATGCCATATGTTTCTAAGGGCACTAAGTTATCCAGATACCCAAAGTTCTGTAATCAGATGCAATGGCGACTTCACTTTAGCGCTCTCTCTCTCTCTCTCTCTCTCTCTCTCTCTCTCTCTCTCTCTCTCTCTCTGGTTTCATTTGAAGTGCTAGGGATGAAGCCTGAGGCCTTGAGTTTGCTTGGCAAGTGCCCTTCTGCTGAGCTGCATGCTGGTCTCATTTCATTTCACGTTATTATCACACAAGTAAAATGTAAACATGTTTGCATCATAGAAGATTCACTGAAAACAAATACATATGAAACAAAAGCAAAAGACCTTGATCCCGCTAACCAAAACTCTACTTCTCAAAAAAAAAAAAAAAAAAAAAAAGGACTATTTTTCAGTGCTGACAGTGCAAGCCACCCATATCAGGTACATTCAAGGTACTTAGGAGGCAAAAGCAGGAGTGAAAGTTCAAGGGCTTCCTGGAACGTAGACAAAGTTAAAGACCAGCTTGGGTGACTTAGCAAGGCCTTGTCTCAAAAGAAAATAAAGAGGGGCTGGATAGATTGCTCAGTGGTTAAGGCACTTGCCTACAAAACCTAAGGATCCAGGTTTGATTCCCCAGTATTCATGTAAAGCCTGATGCAAAAGGTGGTGCAGGAGTCTGAAGTTTTTCTTTTTTTAGGCATCTGCAGTGGCTAGACTAGAGGCCCTGGCATGCACATTCTCACTATCTATCTATCTATCCATCCATCCATCTATCTATCATCTATCATCTATCTATCATCTATCTATATATCTATCGTCTTTCTACCTATCATCTATCTATCTATCTATCTATCCATCCATCTATCTACTTATCTATCTAGCTATCTGTCATTCTCACACAAATAAATAAATAAATAAATATTTTTTCAAGTAAAGGTGGGCTGGGGGTATAGGCTAGTGGTAGAGTACTGGCCTTGCATACTTAAGGCCCCAGAACTGCAAACACAAAGTGCTCACACATTTATGTTACCTTTGTACATCCAAAGGATGTGGATTCAGGATGTTTGTATTTCAGTGGGATCCTTCCCTCAGCCTGATTTGATAACTTGCTTATTTCACCCCTCTCTTTGGTTCCCAAATCCATGTCTATTAAAACTGGTGTTTGTATTCAATAGAGTAACAGTATATACTCTCTCCTTCCTCTCCTCGTTCTGCTCATTTAACATGGTTGGACCAGTTTCCTAATTTTTAAAACTTGTCAGATTTGCATGCGAAGTTACCAGGAGATAATGTATTTGTCAGCCCTTGTGACTTAGAGACGTCAACCCCCATGATTTTTAGGGACGCGGATGACATTGTATTGTAATTCTCCACAGCCTGCCTCTCCTTGCAGTCCCTTTACTGACACATAAATCAGAGAGTTCCAAGCTTTCTCTGACTCTGTTTTGAGCTTATTTATTTGCATACGACTTTCCTGAAACAACAACAACAACAACAACAACAACAACACACACACACACACACACACACACACACACACACACTACACTTATTGGCCAGGTGTGGTGGCACAGACCTGTAATCCCAGCTATCTGGGAGGCTGAAGCAAGAGGATTGCAAATTCAACGCCTGCCTGGAATACAGAGTGAGTTCAAGGTCAACCTGGGCATCTTAGTGCAACCCTATCCCAAAATAAAAACTAGAAAGAGAGCTAAGGCTGTGGCTCAGCAAGAGAGCATTTGCCTAGCCTGCCCAAGGCCCTGGATTCAGTCCTCAGCATACCCACAGAACAAAATGAAACCCCACTGCAATGAGATCTCGGAACCATGAAAAACATCCTGCATATGGAGATGTGCAAAACATCAGTCATGAAAACCCAATCCCATCCACTTGTGCCCCGATTCTCTATTTGGGGGCTGTAGCTTCTAGCATGGCTCCCTGCTCACTGTCAGTCATTTCATGGGCAGAGGCAAACCCCGTTCTTTCTTAGAAGCTGAGCCTGATGGTACAGGCCTGTAATGCCAGCTACGAGAGGCTGAGGCAGGAGGATTGACCGTTCAAGGGCAGCCTGGACTCCAGATCTAGTTCACAGCTGTGACAGCATACCTGTGAAGGAGCCCTTTAAGAAAGGAAGAGTTTGTTTGGGTTTACAGTTCCAGGAATAGAGTCCAACCTGGTGGGGAAGGCATGGCGGGAGAGCAGGTCGCATTGCATCCACAGTCAAGAAGCAGAGACTGAGCAGTGGGACCAGCTATGAAACCCCAAGGCCGACCCCCAGTGACCACTTCCTCCAGGAAGGCCCCTGCTCCCCCAGCTTCCATAACCATTCCAAACAGCATCATCAGCTGGTGATCAAGTATTGACATTCAACCCACAAGAGCCAGAGTGGGCAGCTTGATGAGATCTTGTCTGAAATAAAAGGGGAACCAGGCCTGGGGACGTAGCTCAGTGGTGGAGCACCAGCGTGTGAGATGTCCTGGTTTCAATACCTAGTTCTGCCCCTGCCCCAAAAGTGCTTAAAGTCCCACCACTTAGGCATCGTTAATTCTTCCATGGGACCAGATCCATGGGAGGGGTGCCCTGGAGAAGTTGGTTGGTGTCTGCTCTGAGACGGGCCTGGCAGGTCTGCCCTTCCCTCCCTTCCTCTCCCCTCTCCATTCCAGCACCCTGCACCCAGCTCAACGTGAGAAGCCATCCAGCTGAGGCAGATGGGAACCATCAGCCTCTTAACAGGCTGTGGGCAGAAACAGAGACTCGTCACCCTCCAGCTTGTCCTGTGCACATGGTGACAAGATGATCAAAGTGGGCTGGGACCCTCCTGCAGGGGAGGGGACGTCTGCAGCTGTGGAGTGTTTTGGCCGGATGTAGACAAGCTGGCTAAGGACCATGCTGGCTGTCTAAGATGGGCCCACCCAAGAGGCTGGCTGGCCGACAGAGCTCCTGGAACCTACGACCTGCAATGACTGTGCACACGGGTGTCAGGATGCACTTCCTGGACACCAATGCCAAGTGCAAACCTCAGCCCTCGAGGTCTAGTTTGCTGGCAGAGAGAATTCACCTTCACCTCTGGGCGCTGGGCCATTGCCGACTTTTGCTGTTCCCACCAGTTGCTTCCATTTGTAGAGACACTTGGAAGCCTGTTATCCTGGAGACAGATGTGGAATGAGTGCCATTCCTCCTCAGCCTCCGTTTCTGGAGGGAGCCCAGCTAAACCACATTGTCTCCCTGTCCAACTGGAGCTGAGGCAATGGATTTGCTTTTGAAATCCTCAGACTTGCGCACTCCATGCGCGGACTTACTTGACGCTGGCTTCAGATGGCAGGCCGACAGCTGTCTCTCAGGCAGGTCTGCGTCAGTGGGGCGACACACTATCACGGAGGCCATCTGGGGGCCCCAAGCAATTCCCACATGACACCCGATTGTTTCTGTAACTGGTACACAGTAAGCGGTTTCCATAGAAACAGCGCGTGATTGATGGTTCGTTTCTTGGCTGGAGGCCATCTGTTTGTGGAAAAGCAAGCTGACCCTGAGACCCAGGGCATTATGGGAGCCAACACTGATGGATGTTGAAGAGGCTTCCTTGTGGTATCTTTTGCTAAGATTTATAGGGGTCCTCAGACTTTGCCTCAACTTCGTTATCAGAAGGAGACAGTCCCAGAAGCCTGCCAGACTCAGCAAAACCCTGTATCCTCCATGCCCCTTTAGCAGGATACCATATTTGCTGGCTGTATTTGTTACTTCTTCATTGCTGTGCCTAAGCACCTGACCAGAATCAACGTAAGGAAGGAAGGGTTCATTCTGGCTTACTGTTTGTGTATACAGTCCATCATGGTGGGTAAGATGTGGCGGTGGGCGTGAGGCAGCTGGTCGGGTTGCATCCAGTCAGGAAGCAGAGAGATGAGCGCTGATGATCAGCTCACCTTCTCCTTGGCTCCTTTTCCTTCAGAGACTCCAGCCCATGGGATGGTGTCCTCCACATTCAGGGCGTGTCTCATCCTAAACCTCACAGATAAGCCCGGAGGTGTATCTCCTAGGTGATCCCAGATCCACTCACGTTGTCAATCAAGGTGAACCAGCTTCGCAGAGGGGTTCCAATGGCTCCCAGGACAGTTACAGAAGAATTTGTCTCATAAGGGCTTCAAGGGACAGAAGAGACCAGTGGCTCCCTCTCTCACTGTGTCCACCCTTGTCCACCTGCAGAGACACGCCTACACACCTGTGCACATGTGCAGCTCCTCCCACAAGTACACTTGGTGGACAAGAAAGAAAGCAGGCTGAGCTGCCACGGTCCTCATCCATGTGACTGGTCACAACACAGTAGCTGTTTATCACTTGCTTTGCGCCCACCCTTCCTTACCTGGTGGTGTGCTTCATCTCCTAGGCTGACTCCAGCCTCATTCCTAATGGATTTGCTGGTACCATTAATCTTTCTTTATTTTTATTTTTTTTGCATGTGCCTATGTGTTGGTGTGTAGATGCCTGTTCATATGTGTGTAGGTGCACATGTGGGAAGGTGGAGTGCACATGTCTAGACACACATGTAGAGGCCATCTGGAATATAGATGCTCAAGACCAGCACCCACTTCCTTGGAGAAAGGGTCTCCCTCATGTTCTGGAGCTCACCAAATAGATTAGGCTGGTTAGGTAATGGACCACAGGGGTTCTCCTGTCTCTGCCTCCCCAGTGCACCACCTGGCATTTATACTTTTATATTTTATTGATTTATTTATTAGCAGAGAGACAGAGCGAGTACGGGCACGCCAGAGCCTCCAGCCACTGCAAACAAACTCCAAATGCATGTGCCACTTTGTGCATCTGGCTTACATGGGTACTGGGGAAGTGAACCCAGGTCCTTAGGCTCTGGAAGCAAGTGCCTTAACCACTGAGCCATCTCGCCAGCCCCACATGTGGCATTTGAATTTTACTATCTGATATGAAATTACTCCCAGGGAAGAAGAGAACAGAAGCTAATGATGAACACTGAGGACCACCAGAGCTCAGATCAGGGGCTTAGCTGGAACTCCAAGCTGGGGCTGAGTGAGGAGAGTTGAATTTTGAAAGATTTAGGAGTTTGTCAGATGGGGAAAAGAGAGCGTGGGGCTGGGCTAGATCCAAGACCATGGTGACATTGATGAGCTATGTGAGCCGCGGTGATGAGGGACAGCTGGCATGAGAAGGGCCGGGCACGTGGATGGGTGCTGCGTGAGGGGCTTCGGTAGAGAGGAATTCTGTGACTCCACAGGTCACTGGGTTAGTGTGTAACATCAGTTCAGGTCAAGGACATCCTACCTGAATTTCTGGAACTTGAAGTGTTTTGGACCTCAAATTTCTTTTCCTATTAAACCTTTTTGTATGTGTGTGTGGTTTTTGATACTTTGGTTCCTATTGTTTTGTATTGCACTGTTAGCAGAGTTTTTACCACATTTTCAGATTTTGGGTGCTGTGCGTTGGAATATTTGAAGATGCAGAATGAATGAGGTACTTTGATTCTAAGTCGAAACAAAAGCTTTGTGTATGTTATGCACCCAGCCTGAATGCAATTTTGTGCAGTATTTTTAGTGTATAATGTGGGGAAGATTGCATATATATTTGTATGTGTGGTGTGCATGTGTGCGTATACGTGGTCCTATATGTGTGTATACACTTGGGCATGTAGTCTGTGCATGTGAAGGCCAGAAGTCAACATCGGGAATCTTCCTAGGTCACTCTTCACCTTGTTCTTCAAAACAGGGTCTCTCTGAACCTATATCTCCCCAATTCTGCTAGACGACTAACCAGCAAACCCCAGGGATCCTTCTGTCTTTAGCTCCAAGCACTGGGATAATAGGTGGAACCCAGAGTTCCACATGGGTGCTGGGGATTTGAACTCAAGTCCTCAGGTTTATGTAGCTGCACTTGACCCACTGAGCCAGCTCTCCAACCTGGGTGCTGGCGATTTGAACTCAAATCCTCATGCTTGCACAGCCTGTACTTGGCTCGCTGAGTATCTTCCTGGCCTGTGCACCCTGCTTTGCCTGCAGGCTGTCACATGAGGTCAGGTGGGGAATTTTCCACTTCCACCGCATGTTTTGTCTTGGGCTGAAGAGATGGCTTAGCCGTTAAGGCGTTTGCCTGCAATGCAGAAGGACCCGAGTTCAATTCCCCAGTGCCCAGTGCACAAGAGGGCGCATGTGTCTGGAGTCCATTTGCAGTGGCTGGAGGTCCTGTCTTGCCATTCTCTCTGCCTCTCTCTGTCTGCCTTTCTTTCTCTCTCTCTCTCTCTCAAATAAACAAATAAAATATTTAAAAAATGTTTTGGCTTTCAGAGAAGTTTGGTTTCAGATATTCAGGTTAAAGATGCCCAAACTGGATATGTTTGCATTTACCTAAGCAAGAAAAGAGTTCCGAGCCCCAGCAGAGGTGACTGGCTATGAACATGGGTCTTCTGCACGCACGGTGCTGCAGTCAGAGGAGGCTTGGAGCATCAGTGAGTCCAAGTAGCAATTACTTTCTATAACACGCAGGGCACTAGACAGCATTAGCACCCAGTGCCTGCTGGGTAAGTGTTGGGAACCTTAGTTCTTAACCAGCACATATAAATTAGACCTTGTGGTGTTTAGAAAACATGACAGTTAAACCGATGCGCAGAAGAAGAGGAGACACAACGACACAAGCAGATGCCATTGCCCTCCCCCTCCCACGCCTGCTTTCCTTACAACCACCTGTGGCCAAGATTCTGAATAAAACCTGTGTGTAAGGAATCATCTGTTTCAGATCGCTGGGTGCTCGCTCTCCCCAGTGTCTCGGGAATGTCCTCCGGTCCCTGATGCAGTCTGGCCAGTCGCAGTTCTAGTGATATTATGTGTCCACACCCATGGCACCTTCTTTGTGTCTGTCTACATATTGTCTTCAAGGGGCATCTCTGTGTGAAGCCCACCATGACAGGTAGCAGGGATCTGGTATTGCCTCCACTCATATAACCAAAAGTCTGGTGATTCCCCTTGAGAATCCCAGGAGAGCTGAGCCAATTCTCTTGTGCTTTCCAAGGAAATGTGCAGAACCACCCTAACATCTGGTTGTTGTAATGAATCTAAAGAGTTCCAGAATGACGTGACCGTCTCAGCTGAGGATAAGTAGATTCAAAGTGTGAGTTCACAGATGTGTGTGGCTGCTCTGTGGGAGGGAGAGAGGGAAGGAAGGAGGCAGGAAGGGAATAATAGATAATTTGACAGATCAATGATTGTTAGATAGACAGATAATAGACATAAAGATGAATAGGAAGATATGATAGATGATAGAAGATAGACAGACAGACAGACAGACAGACAGACAGACAGACAGACAGACAGATAGATAGATAGATGAGATAGATAGTTGATAATAGATTCATGAGAGAGAGAGAGATAGCATCATGTTCTTGCTTATTAAACCTGGACTGAGGAGGAGATACCAATGGACCCAGCACCTGGCAGGCACCACTGGCCTGGCAGAATTCTACCCACCATGTCTATAGTCTACTACACATTAAGGCTAATATGCACATTTAAGAAACGTGTTCTTTTTTATCCTTTGAGTGTATATGGCTTCTCTGTGAGGATTGAATAAACAAGTATGGGCTTAGAATGATTTCTGGCACACAGTCAATGTTCCATAAATGCTGATTATTTTCCTGAGCCCAGAAAGACAATTGTAACACTTCTCTGGATCTTTCATTCTGGGTTTAGTTTTGGTTCAGGTTTTGAGGTAGGGCCTCACTTTAGTCCTGGCTGACCTGGAATTCATTCTGTAGTCCAGGCTGACCTGGAACTCACTGCGATCCATCTGCCTCAGCCTTCGAGTGCTGGGATTAAAGGCTTTCCTCAGGATCTTTTTATGCCCAAGAATCCTTCCATGCTATGGGTGGAGTTGAAAGCGCCGGGTGAAAATTTAGCAAACAGGTCATGAAACATTCTCTTCCCACATAGTCGAGACAGAAAGCGTTCTAGAAATCTCAGAGAACAAATTAGAGCTGGGAGGGAAATGAAAAATCCATTAACCATGGAAATAACATTTGATTTTTGCTGTAGCAGTACTCAGATAAATTAAAACTAGTCAACGGGAGGTTCTGGCTCCCATTCAAGAGAACTTGAAGTATAGGTTGAAGAACACGTTGTGCCCCACAGAGAGGAAAGACATTGGCCCTCGATCGTCCATCAACGTCTTCAAGAGGAACAGCAGCAGTTGAGCCCCTCGAGCTGCTGCCAGGTTCCTGGAGAAAACTCACAGGCCACCATCCATGGTCGCTTGGGAAAAACTCACTTTCCAACTGTTCATGTAGGAGGAAAAGCAGAAAGCCTTCAATTCTGTTCCCTGAAGCTCTCCAGGAAGGGGTGATCTGTCTGGATGGAAGGTGGGGTGCAAACCTTTGCACAGGGAAAATGTGAGACAAGTCCTCACACTGAGAGAGAGAGAGAGAGAGAGAGAGAGAGAGAGAGAGAGAGTAAAAAAGTGTGTGTGGGAGAGCATATACATGAGAGAAAGTGTATGAGAGAGAACGTGTGTGTGTGTGTGTGTGTGTGTTTGTGTGTGTGTGAGAGACGCCCGCTTCCTCAGTTTGAAGAACACATAAACAAGACTGTGAACTGCTCCCTGAAACATCCTAATGAGGAAAGTGATGGGAAAATATTTCCATGACAGTCCAGCCCTGCATCATCACCTGACCCTTTGGTCTGTAAACAGTGGACTGTGTTTCCTGCATGGTGGCGGCGATAACTCTGGCAGGACCGAGCTGGGGTTTGTCTCACAGCCCTGGAGGTGAGAATAGAACTGGGGTGAAAGCCATCAGGAGTCTCAAGTATCATCTGAGCTGTGTCTGCTGCCTGCATAGTCCCAGCTCCAGCCTCTCTGTCCCCTGTCGCTATCCTTCTGCAGGGACAGAGCCTGGTCCAGCCACAGGCAGCTGCTGGCTTCCACGGGACGCCAAACCACAGCTGCTGGAGTCAGAACCTTGGAAGTGCACTTGGCCAGAAACCCACCCAGATGGCCAAACAAGCTCATTTATCTACTTGTCACTTAAAAAGAGACACCCAAGTCACACAAAGGAAAAAGTGAACAGAGCAGACCACGAGAAGGGGCTCTAACGTCAGTGTTCTCTGCCTATCACAATGGCTGACACCGTGAAATTCAGTGTCGCCCTCCACAGATGTTCAAGTGCATTGTGGAAAAAGTCATAAAATATGCATATAAGATTAGACTCGCTGAAAGTATATGGATGTTGGTGAGGAAGGCAAAAATGATTTTTTTAAAAAAAGCATGGCAGGCAAAATTTAGGACCCAGTCTTCTGGTCTACCTGTGAGAGACAGCAGTGAGGGGGGAGGGCTGCCCCTGGGTGGGTGACTAATGAAGGAATTGGCCTTTGTCACTCCTGAACCCCACCTTGGCCCCTCCCAGTGCTTCTCCAATGTGGCCTGGAAATTCTCCTTCATTATTATTCATCAGAGAAGTCTGAGCAGCTGACTCCAACCACAGCTACACAGGCCTCAAGGCCACCCTTTGGAGGCCAAGAGTCCTGGAGTGGGTGGGCAGGGGTGAGGTGGCCTGGTCCTGCGGAGCCTGGCCATGTGTGAGCCTGAGTCCTAAGACTCCACGTCTTTGCAACAGTGAAGAAGAGGTAGAGTCAGCCTGGGTTACTATTGTGTTAACCTTCCTGAGGAGACATTAACAAATGTCTTCTAACCCAGAGAGAAAGAACATTGATGATTCACCAAAGCAATGATTGCATCAAAATCCACCTTGAAGAACAGATGCATTTATTGGGGTTAATTACAGGAGCATAGGTGAGGGGTACTCACAGGAGCATGGGGAGGGGTACTCACAGGATCATGGGTGAGGGATACTTACAAGAGCATAGGTGAGGGGTACTTACAGGAGCATGGGGAGGGGCACTCGCAGGAGCATGGGGAGGGGTACTCACAGGAGCATGGGGAGGGGTACTCACAGGAGCATAGGTGAGGGGTACTCACAGGAGCATGAGGAGAAGTACTCACAGGAGCATGGGGAGGGGTACTCACAGGAGCATCGGGAGGGGTACTCACAGGATCATCGGGAGGGGCACTTGCAGGAGCATGGGGAGGGGTACTCACAGGAGCATGGGTGAGGGGTACTTACAGGAGCATGGGTGAGGGGCACTCGCAGGAGCATGGGGAGGGGTACTCACAGGAACATGGGGAGGGGTACTCACAGGAGCATGGGTGAGGGATACTCACAGGAGCATAGGTGAGGGGTACTCACAGGAGCATGGGGAGGGGTACTCACAGGAGCATGGGTGAGGGGTACTCACAGGAGCATGGGGAGGGGTACTCATAGGAGCACCTCTAACCCCAGAAGTGGTTGGAATGCACCTGTAATCCCAGCCCTGGTATGCACCTGTTTCAGTGCTGGGGAGCTAGAGACAGGTAAATCTCAGGGGCTCGCTGGCCAGCCAGTCTAGCTTACTTGACAAGTTCCAAGTCAGTGAGAGACCCTGTCTCAAAGGAGGTGGATGGCCTTTGCTGATATAGAGCACTGTCCTCTGGCTTCCAGATGTATGTGCACATAGAAGCTCCCCACACAAGCACACACATACATACAAACTCAAGGAGGTGCTGAGCTGGGCTATGAAGGTGAACGTGGGCTGTGGAGAGATGGCATGACTGGTCCTGCCTTCACCTGCTGGAAAACCTGGCACCTGCTCAGAGAAAGGCTCGAACCCAGGTGAGCAGGCACGTGGCTTGACTCGGCGTAAAGGAAATAGACTGAGGACAGGGGTAGCTTTTGCAGCACACGGTGGGAACGGAGGAGAAGAGGAGAAAAAGATGGTTTCTGAGAACCGGGAAGATAGAATGTTCCAGTACCTGGATATAAGTTAGACTCCTAGTTAGTAGGAAGAACCCTGCAGGTCTTGTAACCCTCCCCAGAGCTCTGGGGAGCCTCGACGCGCATTGACAGCCCCAGGAATAAAAGCAAAGGACTGTGGGGGTTGACCGAGTGGACCATGACAGCCATGCTGAGTCTTTGAGTCAGCCAGACAGGCAGAAGCAGGAAGAGGTGCTGCTTTGGGGCTTAGGGAGGCCACTGAGATTTGAGGTTTGGGATAGTGTTAGATTTTAGTATGTGCCATATACATAGCAGGTGCTCAATAAATGCCTATTGAATTGATAGGTGGATGTGTGGTTTGGGGGTGTATGATTACTGCATAAAGCAAACAATAAACTGTGGCTTTAGTCCTCAAAGACCACAAAGCAAAATCCCCATGGTGATTTGCGTATGTGTGTATGTGTTCCTATGTGCATGTGTGTGTGGTGTGTATATGTGTGCTCATGATTACGTGTAGGTTATGTGTGGGTTGTGTGTGTGTAGTATGTATATGCGTGTTCATGTGCGTGGACACACACGTGTAGGTGTCCATGTGGGTGCGGTTGACATCAGGTGTCTTCCTCATCTTTTGGGACAGGGTCTCTCACTGAATCCAGGGCTCAGTTCGCCTGCAGTGACTGGTCCATTAGCTCTGGAGATCCACCTGTCTCTGCCTCCCGAGCACTGGGTGACAGGTGCACATACCACACCCGGCACTTACACGTGTGCCGTGGAACCAACTCAGGCCCTCACACTTGGGTGGCAAGTGCTTTACCCAGCCCTCCTCTGCTTCTTTGATACCACTCTGATTAAAAACCTAGCAAGGGTCTGGCTAGGGTCCTGTGAAATGTGATTGCACCCACAGCTGATGGGAGCTACATAGGTCTTACGCCTTCATGGGATTCTAGTTCTACCTGTCCTGAAGACATAATACTAAGATCAAGAAAGTCTTGTGCCACCATAATAAAAAATTTAAACAATCCAAGTAGGGTCTCCATCAGGCCCCGGGATGGTTTGTGCACATGACAGAATCGTGTGGCTCCTTAGACCAAAGTTTGTGGTCAGAGGAGACTAATTATGAGTCAAATGCAGTTTAAGCAGTTATGTGTAGAGGTTACCTCTGGAACATTGTTGCTGGGAACTTCAGAAAAAGAACATTTTAAATAGAAATAAGCTGCTTGTGTGTTTTATAATTAGAAGCAAATCATGTTTGTTAGAGGTGGTAAATGCAACTGCTGAAAGTTAGCTCCTGTTCTGTGTTCACATGGAGTGTTTGAACTTGAATGAAGACAGAGCCTCTCACACTCCTGGAAGTGCCAGATGCGGAGACCACACCGTGAGCCTTGTGTGCCCTCTACCGGTCCCAGAAAGTAACAAGCCTGTCCCTGTGCATCTGTGACCAGGGCTCCAGCCACAGCCAACAGACAGCCTGGGTCCAGCCTCCCGCAGAGCAAAGGTCTCAGAACCAAGACAAGGGAAAGCTGAGAATTACTTTAAGGACAGGGGAAAAAAAGATTCATTTTACAAATAGAGGAAATGATAACGTGAGACTTGTGGCTCCTTAAGATTTTAGAGAAAATCTGACCCCGTATCTCTTTTTCAGCAACCTTCTGTAGAGATAAGCGTGTGGGCACATCCCCTGCTTGGGGTGGGGAGGCTTCATGGAAGGCAGATGGCACTTCACTTTCTGTGACACCTTGGATCTTGTCCACAGTCTTGCCATGGCTGTCCAGGGTCCATCTGCACTGAGAGCCAAGCCCTGTAATTCAAACAAGACCCACCAAGGAGAGAGCGTTACGCTCTCTGAGTTGGAACTCAACCAAGCAGGCAGGTTTGCTAATGGCAGCCTATAAACAACTGAGTTGGCTGGACGTGGTTCTGGGGAATGTGTAGGTATGTATGTCATCAAGGGGACATTTGCCCCTTCCATGGCCTCTAATGTGTCGTGTTTTTTCTTCACCTAAGTTGGTCTTGACATTGTAAACAGAATTGTGTCTTTAAGGCAGGTGAGGTCTTGTCATAAAGGAGGTCCCCAAATCTAGCCTAGAAATGGAAGCAAACTGCTATCTGTGTTTGTAAAGGGTGTTATTGGTCATCCATACCTGTTGCGGTCAGCCTTCTAGTTGCTGCGCAGAAAGAACCCAAACAAAAGCGGCTTATGGAGGAATGGGTTTATTTGGCTTACGGACTCGAGGGGAGACTCCATCCTGGCAGGAAAAACGATGGCATGAGCAGAGGGCTGGACATCACCTCCGCCACAGCACTGCAAACAGCAGCAGGAAGGTGTGCCAAACTCTGGCAAGGGGGAGCTGGCTTATAACCCCCATAATCCCGCCCCAACAACACAGCTCTAGTGAGGTTCTAATTCCCGAATTGCCATCAGCTGAGGATCGATCTATCAGAACACATTCATTTGTTTGTGGGGGACACCTGGATCAAACCATGATAATACCATATGCCAAGGGTGGTTTGATCATGTGCCCAAGAAGCCAACATATGATTATCCATGTCCCCAGTAGTGCCTCAGGAAGCAGAGGGAGACAGAGGTGTCTTCATTTTGTCTTCCTCTTAGCAGAGTTCCTGTAAGGACAGCGTCAGGAGATACAGCTCTGATTAAAGGTGTTGATCACATACAAGCTGTTTTGCAATGCGGTCTTTCAGACTTAGGCTTCAGGCCTTGGTGGCACAGGACACAAAGTCTCGGACCGTGTGTGCTCTCGGGTGTCTAACACCTGCTTCTCCCGAGGAAAGAAGGGGCTGCTACCCATCATCTCCCATTTCATAGCAAATGTCTCCCACTGTGGGTGGCTTCCAGCTGCCATTGTGACGTCAGTGAGCGTGTGTTTGGGAAGAAGTGCACACAGAAGTCTTGGAAGCCAGAGGGGGCTGATTCAAGCACAGCACTCACGGTGTTGGTAGATGTCTACTGTTTTTCTGGAAAGCTCCATCATGGGGAATTGTTGCTGATAGAGCTGTATGGGATTTTGCCTGAGTTTGGAAAGGAAAATAAACTTGAGAAATATGCAGTTGAATTTCTGTGGAAAACTTAGAGTTCCTGAAGGTTTTTGCTCATTTGTCCTTTGCCCTCTAAATGGGCATCAGTGAAGAGATTGAAAGAGCATATTCAGGGCTGGAGAGATGGCTCAGCGGTTAAGGCACTTGTCTCCAGTGCCTAAGGCCCGGGGTTCAATTCCCCAGGTCCCACATAAACCAGACCCACAAGGTGGTGGCACTGGTGGCTCGCTCTCTCTCTCTCTCTCTCTCTCTCTCTCTCTCTCTCTCTCTCTCTCTCTCTCTGCTTGAAAATGAATAAATAAAATATTTTTTAAAAAAAAGAAAGAGCATGTTCAACATGCCTGCTTCATCTGTAATAATAAAGTGACATGTTTAACTTTCCTCTTGCACACGTATGTTCGTGTGATATGCAGGCATGTGTGTATGTGGGTGCATGTGCACGTGTGTACATGTTTGAGCAGGCCAGAGGTTGACGTGGGATGCATTCCTCAGTCACTCTCATGGAGCCTGGAGCTCACCCATCCAGCTAGACTAGCTGTCCAGCAAGACCGAGAGATCCTCCTGTCTCCACCTCCCCAGCACTGGGATTGCAGGTGCATACCACCATGCCCAGTGTTTTTACCTGGGGGCTGGGAATCTGAACTCAGGACAGCAAACACTTCACCTGCTGAGCCATCTCTGTAGACTCAAGAGTTTGCATTTTAAAGGAAGACGATTATTTTTGAGGGGAGAGTTGCAGGATATTGTGTGATGGCTTTGGTATCCTCACTATGATGTTGTCTTAGTTGCTCTGCTTGGATAAAACCGGAAGTCTCTCTTGGATTCCCATATGTTTGGAGTAGAAAATAGCATCCTTCCAAGCTGAGGCTACAGACGCAGCTGTTTTCATATGCAAAATAAACAGAACAAGACAGTTCACACTGGTGATTTTTTAAGGTGAGACCACAAGGAAATTTCCCCCTTTTCTCTGGGTGGTGAGTGGTTGGAAAGAGGAACTTTCTAGGCTGAGGGGGGTTGGGAAGAGGAACTTTCTAGGCTGAGGGGTTGGGAAGAGGAATTTTTTTTCTTTGTTTTTTTCTTTATATTTTTTTCATTTCTTTCATTTTTTTTGTTTATCTTTATTGCCCAAAATTAGATACATTGATTGAGCAAATATTGTGCTTATATTCCCATTTCCCTCCTCCCTGTCCCCAATCCCCTGGGTATCCTCCTTGGTGGGCACACTGGATCAATTATGTGGTAAGGGGTTATGGCTAGCACAGGAGGTAACAAGGTTGCCCCCCCCTTTATGAATTGTAGCTGAGGGGGTATTGTCTCTGGGTAATCTCTCCCACCATGGCTCTTACACTCTTTCTGCCACCTCTTCCGCTCAGTTCCCTGAGTCATGGAGGGTGAGTTTTAAGACTATTTCATTGTTGTTGCTGTGACCTTAAGAGTCTCTGTGCTTCTAATTTAAGTTGTGTTGGAAGTTGTTGGAGTCTGTCTCACTGACTTGACCTAGGTTACTGACTGGCTGTTGTTATAGGTCTCTTTCTTGCCCCACCACTGTCTCAAGTGTTTCGCTTGGGGCCTACACGATAGGCCTGGGGTGGTTCATCTCTTGCTGGGATATCAGCCTTCGGCCTGTCTGTCATTCATCGGTGGAGTTGGAATGACCACAGCTCTCTCGCTGCCTTCTGAAAAATACAAACAGAATCTCCATCAGAGAGTAAGATCAGTATCAGTTAAATGAGACACACATTTATAATTTGGCAAAATTCTATTGAGATTAACCTCTCTGTAGTTCTCTGGTAATGGGAATTTCTTTTTGGAGTCCCAGTTTTTGGTTCCTGTAGGATTTTGCCCTGGGTTCCAGTTCCAGTTCCTTGTCATTGAGTAGATTTCTTGGCTAATTTAAAAGCTGTTGAATTCCACCCCCCTTTTGGCATCTATTGCACCAGTGATCATGTGTTCAGCCTTCTCATGGCAACAGTCTGCATTTTGTATCCATGGTCTCTGCTTTCTCCAAATTTCATTGACCAATTTCCCCTGACAGCTTTTGTTGTGCCTTCTGGCACTGCACTTGTTACCATCTGGGTACAGGACACCATTCTTGATCTCGCAGGGTCTCTCAGTGTTGTTTGATATCTTTCTGTGATTTCTTTAGCAATAGGATTTTACTTTTGGCCTAGGGTGGGTATTCAAGAGCTTTGACAGAAATCTGTCTTGTTTTGGGGACCTTGTAGGTCTCTTTGATCAACAGCTCAGTATGGGAAGGATCCAATGACTGGGACCAGGAGTTGCAGGTCTCATCAATTTTTCATGGGGTTTGGTTTCCTCCCCTTCGTTCACGGCCCCTCTTACTAGACAATGCCCACTTACTTTCTCAAGAAAGTAAGGACTTTATGATTTGGATTCATTATTGGTTTAGCTTATTGTATGAATCCTCCCCCATCTTTCCCCCTCCCCTCCCATTCCTTCTGCCTCAGGAAGAGGAATTTTTGACTCACTAATGTTCAGACAGGAGCCAGTACTAAAATGCTGGTCCGTGGATTACTTCGGAGGCCATTGTACACTAATACCCAGCTTCATCCACAGAGCTGGGTGGACAGCAGCTCGGGACAGCGGTAGGCCGATGGGCATAGCCCCCCGGAGACTGCAGCAATGGACAGTTCTCATTTATTGTATAGATAAAAGTTGTTTATATAGAAGAAAAGGCAGAGGCAGGGACATAGGCAGCAAGGAGATTGATAGGGGCAGGGTAGTCTGTGGACGACTCATGAGTTTATTGGCAGGGGCCAGTACCCTGTGGATACCTAATTTGCATAGATAAATTGAGGGGGGCTACATGACTCTGTATAGAATGGTGATGTCAGCAGAGGAAATGTAACCTTATTGTTTAGGTTTGTTATTACAGCTGGACTGAGTTTAGGCCTTGAATTGCCTGCTTATCTCAGGGAATAGCTGTGGCCTGCCTGGGGGCTGGAGGGTCCAGGATATGCTTGAGATTTATCGGGGCCTCAAACTCACCTCAACTTCCTTAACAGTCCTGGAAGCCTGCCGGTCTCAGAAAAACCCTATCCTCCATGCCTCCTTGCAGGGTTCCACACTAAAATAATCTTTTAAGACTGGCTTCTGGGGCTACTACGTAGTATTTGGAAGTGGGGCATTCTGAGTGTGATTGCATGGTGCTAACTGTTGCTGAGGTTTTGTTCTTGGTTGCTATTGTTAATAAGAGAAAAACATGGGCTGGGAGATGGCTCAGTGGCCAAAGTGCTTATTGCACAAGTGTGAATACCTGAGTTCAGATCCCAAGATCCCACATAAAACCAGATGCTGTAGCACTAATATCTAGAGTCCCAGTGTACCTGGACAGGAAGGGAGGTGGACACAGGAGCCTGGGGAGCATAGCAGTGATGAACATAAATAATGAGCCACCCCTGAGGTGTCGTCTGACCTCTTCTTGCTCACCATGCACACACAAGAGTGCACACACATGGGAACACATATGAATGCACGCATATGAGCATACATGTGCCCACACTGGCATTCACACACATGAACACACACACAGAAGATTAACAGATCAGCTAACATGTACTGAGTATCTACTCTGATCCAGGAACTGTGTACAGCACATTCATACAGAAACATGTCCTACGATGACCCAGAGTTCTCTGAGCACCTGTGTACATGTACTGTGTCTCCCTCCATTGCAGGGACAGCCACACATGAACACAGAAGCAGAGCTTTTCTTGCCCACAGTGGCCAACTTACTCAAGTCCAGGGCCGTGAGTGAGAGAGAGCACCTGGCCAGTCAGGGATTGTTCTCACTTTGACAATGGAGAAGCTCCTGGTCTCCATTCCCTTGTCAGGGAGGGCCAGAATCGCCCAGCCCATGGCTCTGTGAATCTCTGGATCTCACTTGGATGCATGCTGTAGTTGGTTGTTTCTCTGCTCTTGCCAAGAGCTTTTAGAAAATTCTTCCCACCTCCAATTCCCATCTGATGGTCTGTATGCTGGGATTCCAGAAACCATAGTTTCTGGCTTTGCATGTGGGGGCCTGAGTATGGGTCATTATTCTTCAATAGGCACAAGAAGCATGGGCTTTTTCTGACTTCTGATCATTTTATTTTCATCAATTATGAGGATTTTAGAATGCTTTCTTGATGAACAACAAATTTAAGACATGGGTGCTGGAGGCCTGAAACACTTCACCCACTGAGCAGCTCCCGGGGCCCAGTACATCCATCTTACCCAGATTGTCCATTTTACTTGTGTGTGTGTGTGTGTGTGTGTGTGTGCATATGTGTGCGTTTCTGTAGAAATCTGCCACATGTATGCTCATGTGCGCGTCATCACAGCCAGGCCCTGAGAGCAGGCTCCCTCACCCTTTCAGAAGCCAGCCACCACCCTCCCAACCCCCTCCACACAGCCCCAGCAACCTCAGATCTGCTCACCGTTTCTGCAGTTTTATTTCAAGAATGTCATATAAGGGGCTGGAGAGACAGCTCAGTGGGTAAAGGCATTGCTTGCAAAGCCTAACAGCCAGGGATTCCATTCCCCAGAATGCACATAAAGCCAGATGCACAAAGTGATGCATGCGTGCAAGTGGAGTTGTTTGCAGTGGCAGAAGGCCCAGGTGTGCCCATACTCACTCCATGTCTGCTCTCTCTCTTTCTCTCTCTCTCTCTCAAATAAATAAAATAAAATTTAAAAAAAGAAAGCTCTAGAAATGAGAAGTGGTCACATGCAGCTTTCTGGAACCAGCTTTTCCCTTCCACATGATCCCTGGACGTCACCCTACCTGTGTCCAGCACTGTCCTCATGACACCTGCTCCGAAAGAGGGTCCCGACAGGAAAGAACCGCTCTCAGTGCCATTGATTTTCCTTGAAAAGAATACATTGTAAGCAGATTCACGTCAGAAAAGATGCACCAACATGATATTGTTCTTTTTAACATAACTTTAGGAATATAAGTGTTTCCTAAGTCTGAACCAGGAATGTGAAAGGACACAGGACTCAAATGTCACATGTGCAGACACAGACACGCTCATATCTAGTGGCTGGAAACCCTGGCCTGTATCAGCCACATGTCATCAGCAGCAGGAGTTCAAGGTTATGCACCCATGGCTCCTTCCAGACTTGATGTTGTCCATCCTCCAGCAAGCAATCCTCCTCTGCTCTTGGCCCTATCACCTCGCCTTCATTGAGGATGTGTGCACACTGTTGCTGAGTAACTCAAGCCTAGGTGTAAAAAGATCGGATGCAGGGAAGATTAAAACTAAGCAAGTATCAGGACCTGAGTTTGATCCTCCGTATCCATATAAAAATATCAAGCATAATGACTTGTGTTTATAATCCCCACCTCGGGGAGGTAGAGACAAGAGGCTCCCCAGGACTCACACTTGACAGACTGTCTACCCAATTGGTGAGCTCCAGGGGAAGAAGAGACTCAATCTCAAAAAGAAGCAAGTGACATTCCTGAGGAAGACACTTAAGGTTGTCTTCTGGTCTACACATGTACATGCACACTCTTTCACTAGTCTAAATACAGAAGCAATCAACATGGATGTACGAGCATCTCTGTATGAAGTGCTCTCTCTGGCCCTGCAGTATAACATTTATAAATATGTGTGTGTAGGAGAGCAAACGCGGGTAGAGCCTATGAAGGTGAGCAAACGCACAGTGATGGCCTGGGAGAGTAGCACCTGTGAAATCTGAACTGAAAGGGAGAGGACATTGGGGAGGGGGTGTAGGAGAGAAGGGCGACAGTTCACTGAACGTGCCAGAACAAGTGGTGCCAGAATCTCTGTGTGTCAACTAAGAAATAAAACTTACCCAAGATGCTCCCCGCAGAGAGGATCCAGGTGCTGGGTCTAAGCTCACAGAGGATGAAGAAAGGAAAGGCCCCAATGTCTCTCAGCCTTGATGCGGAAAAACCGTGTAATGGTGAGGCTTTGTTGTCGACTTGACCTGTTCAGTAATGTCGGTGGGTCTCTAAGGTTGTTCACGGGAAGGCAGCCCTCTCAGTGGGGGCAGGATGTAAGGAGGCTCAGGAAAGCGATTTATTCACTGCTTCTGTCTGCACTGCCCTTCTCACCCTTGTAGCATCACCATTGTCTTAGGTTCTTAGGTCTTTTTAAATTTTATAGACCGTGGGTGCTAGGTCTAAGTTCACAGAGCGAGGAAGAAAGGAAAGGACCCAATGACTCTCAGTGTTAATTTTAGGGGACACATCATAAAACAACTAGAATCTGGGCTGGAGAGATGGCTCAGCAGAAAAGGTACTTGCCTACAAAGCCCAAGGACCCAGGTTCGATTCCCTAGTACCCACAAAAGCCAGGTGCACAAAGTGGTGCATGCATCTGGAATTTGTTTGAAGTGACTAGAGGCCCTATGCACCCATTCTCTCTCTCTCTCTCTCTCTCTCT
>PVHP010013642.1:0-40634 GCA_004024765.1 Zapus hudsonius
GGGTCTTACAATCCTATCCCAGACTTGTTGCTTCCTGAGTCTCTGGTATTTCCTTCCTGCACTGCCCTGGGTCTTACAATCCTATCCCAGACTTGTTGCTTCCTGAGTCTCTGGTATTTCCTTCCTGCACTGCCCTTCCAGGAAGAGGTGTTCATTTGTAGCTCCCCTGTGCTTCCTACATCCTGCCGCCTACTGAGAGGGTTGCCTTCTTGTGAACAACATCAGAGACCCACCCAAGATGAATGAAAAGGTCAGGTTGACAACAAACCTTAACCATCACAATAGCAAATGGCCTTCTTTTCACAATTGTCATTAACTTGAATGAAAATACAGTTAGATAATATTCATTTAGTGAGTTACGACATTCTCAAAGTTTCACACAAATTTAAGCATCATTTACTTATTCTGAACCTCAAATTTAGAACATGGTTTGCCCTTGATTTGGAAAACTTGACAATGTAAGCCAGATATTTGCCAAGGAAAGATTTCCTAGGTTTTGTGTACATTACATTACAATGTTGTTTCATTACTTCATTACAGTATAATTTATTTGCTTTAGAAGCATGTTAATTGATATCAGGTGTACCTTCAAATTTACTTTAAATAGAGTGATATGGGAATATGGAGCTTAATATAAAACTAAATACTTGCTTTACTTCATACAAAACTATAAAATAAATACTGTGCATTTAATAACATTCGTTTAAGTAATCAGATACATGCATATTCCAATTGCATAAGCTAAAAGACATGTATGTTTTAAGTGTCTGACTTAAGTCTGGTCAACACTCCAATTTAAATTGATAACATAAACTTTATGCTTCAAGTCCCTACTAAATGTTGTTAGCAATTGATGTTAAAGAACTTTAGTTGATATGTGTAACATAACTATTAGCGTCTACATAATGTATACATTACATGCAATTATACATGTAGTCATTTGCATGTATGTTTAGACATATATATTACATATATAATATTTATATACAGCTCTATTATGTGTAGTATGTATATAAAGAGAGGGAGAAACAGAGAGAGAGAAAGAGAGAGAGAGAGAGAGAGAGAGAGAGAGAGAGAGAGAACTTGATTCTATTTATCTATTATTACATAGCAGACTATACCAAAGCTTCATGTACAGTTAGGGCAAGAAACTTATTGCCCTTCCCGTTAATGACTGGTGTACTAGACGGGAAGGAACAAATGTCTGAGTTGGCTAAGTCAAAGGAAAAACACTTCAGTTAAGTGGAATCCCCAAAAAGAAAAGGAATACTCCAGATTATTGCTGCAATGGGGCAGGAAGACTGACAAAACTCCACTAAAACAAAAAGTGGGAGTATTTTTAAATCCTGCTATGAGCTAGTAGACAAGTGTTGGAGGACATTAGAGAGGCATTTGGTAAAGGTGATTGGCTGCATATTTTGGCTAAGTCAGGCTTCTATCTTGTGAGTCCATTTGACTCCTGACTGCAATCTGAAGGATATGGGAGTGATGAGCACATTCCAAAGGATTGGCTCCTAGGTCCTTAAGAAAGGTTATCCATGACCATGAAATTCTCCAGATGATGGTTGGTTTCCAGCTGAAAGGCACCAGGATTTAGTTGCATGTTTACTAAAGTAAATGTTCTTTTGTTTGTTTCTTTTCTGTTTTTCAAGGGAGGGTCTCACTCTAGCTCAGGCCAACCTGGAATTCACTATGTAGTTTCAGAGTGGCCTTGAACTCACAGGATCCTCCTATCTCTGCCTCATGAGAGCTGGGATTTAAAGGCTTCGGCCACCACACTTGGCTATTAAGTAAAATTTTCTAAGAAATGTAAAGTTAGGTCAGGAGTAAATCTGCCTAAGGTGACAGTCAAGGGAAGGAGAATCATAAGGCCAGGGACACAGTCTGACTGGATCACGTGACCCTACCTTGTGTTTCGCAAGTGGGTGCTTTCCTTGATTCTTCTCCACATCAAGCCTGCTGGCCCATCTCCAAGATGCCTTCTTCACTCAGATGTCTGATTCCAGGCTTCTCCTATCTGTAATGCTAAAGATGTTGGAATTCTCTCTTCACATAGATGACCTCAGCTTCCTTACAACAGAATGGTCCCAGGATGGACAAACTTCCTTTATGGTAGCCAGCTTCTGCCAGCCTGAGTGTCCCAAAAAGAATAGGCAAAAATTTCTGGTTTATTCTAACCTATTAAATCTGAGAATGTTACTTTCCTCACATTCTAATACTCTAGTCACTAAGCGAATGAGATTCAAGAGGAGAGCTCTTACTATTACACTTCTTGATGTTGGGGGTACTAGGGAATCTGTGTTCATCTTTAGTCTAAAATACTATGTATGTATCCATAGCAACACAACTGACATGCTGTGGTGGGGGATTGGCCAGTAATGAATGAATGTATCCACCCAGTACCCATATCAAATGGGACTAGTGTATTGAGTACGCTGTAAAAAATGAAAAGAAACAGCAATCAAGTGTGATAACAGAACTGCATTTGAGCAGTTACGGACTGGACTGTGTTGATTACTATTTGGGAGCTAGCTTCTTTTATGATATGGGTTCTCATCATGCTATTTCTGCCATGCAAATGAGGACAGTTCTGATGCATGGATGCCTAGGTTTGTTCCAGCACCACTTAATTTTGACTGACTCCACCCATCTTTCAACAACTGGTGGTCTGGCTGGAAAGGCCACTGTTTTCTTTTATATTCTTTCCTGGACTGTCCTGGACCAGGTTTGCATTGTGGACATTTCCTAATGGGAGGGTTGGGGGGATATCAAAGGGGAGGGAACCTGTTCCCTCTCTGGTCCCTCAGTCATGGCCTTCTTTGTATACTTACGGAGTTGGTTATCTGCTAGAGATTATAATGTACTCGGAGCATTTCGCACAAGTGCAGAATCAGTTAAGCATAACTGAAAGTGAAATATACTTCAGAGGTGACAAATGCAACAAATATTGCATGGGGAATTGATTAACTTGGATGCTAGTTCCGGTTTGTTACAATTAGCTGTCTGACCTTAGGTAAATCAGTTAATCTTGAAGGTTCCCTCCTAGTCTAAAATTCAGTTACTCTAATTACCAGTATTGCCTTGATTTGTATTATTAAGCATGCACCAAGAGCACATATAAAGAGCCCAGTAACCACCCTCATTAATTTACCATTAAACCTTTGATCGTGGTAATTTAAGTACTTTGAAACCCTAGGAAGAAAAACAATATATCAAGGATAGATGTGGCTATTGTAAATAGTAATCGGAAATGCATTTCTTCTTAATGGATCTTTTACAGATTATTTTCTTCGGTGTGTTTCTGCTCCTTTGTACATGGGGGAGGTTTCTGTTAGGTGTTTGACTTTATCAGACTCCCAGGTAGAGCATTCTCACCTTTGCAGAAGTAGGAGTCATTGCATTGATTGTCTTGAGTAAAAGGAAATGGCTCATGCATCTTTTCTACATTATAACAAATGTCCTTTTGCATTATAATTGAATGGTGATTGTTGTGTTCAATCAATGGGAAAGGTTAAAGGAGCTTCTCTGCCAGCATTTTTAATGGAGAAGTCGATTAAGATTCAGTTTAATCATTCTGGCTGCCTCAGAATTAAAGCAACAAAGACCATCAATGGCACTATAATTACTAGTCTTTCTGTAAGTTTACACTGCTATTTATGCAGCTATAAATTTTATTATAATGCACATGCATCTAGGTTAACTTGCTTTATTTGCAATGTAAAATATTTGCTTTAATTGTATGAAGAAAAATTGTTCTGATCAAGTATATATAATTCTGTCTAATTTTTTTTTTTTTTTTGGTAAAAACCCAAGAGTCTAAGTGAATCAGTGTGATACTCTATGTTAAATAGTTTAAAGTCATGGCCTTAACCTTGGGACACTTGAGACATATTTCAGTTTATTGAACATGGAGACTAACATCTCTCCCAGGTGACTGGAAAGGGTCAAATGTATTATTCTAATCCCTGTTCCAAACAGAGAAAAGGTCATTATACAGTACCTACTGCAGGTTGTAAAGAATGAAAAATTCACACTGGGGGCGTGGGTGCAAATCTATTTTAGACTTGGCCTTTAAAATGTTTTTTAAATTGAATGATTAAGTGGTGATGAACCAGAAAAAATACCTTGAAATTGATCCCATTTATTAATTAGTTTGCACATGTAAAGGTCTTTCTATAAATAGTCAAAAGACTAGAGAAAATTGTTCTTCTTGAATGGAGGAATGACTTTCAAATTAACCTTTTTTCACTATAGAAATAATGCTTATAAATGCACTTATTACCATCCAATACTTTGCTTCATTCACTGTACATACAGAAGCCTGTGAGGGAGTTTGTCTTCAGAGTGTGGACTTGGTCCACATGAAAGAGTCACCTGCAGGGGACAGCTGCACAGTTATGTAAAGAAACACAATGTGTACCATATTCTTGAAAAAGTCATCTTTGGGGGGGTATTGTGAAAAAAATGAATTTGAGATATCTGGGGATAAAACTAGAGCCAGAAGAACAAAAAAAAAGAGGTAATTTGTGAGGACATGAGGGTCTTTTTATTTTCAGTTAATTTGTATTTGAGTAAAAAGTCTTGAAAATGAGCAGAAAAAGGAAATAATGCTGCTATAATTCTCTAAGGAAAACAACAGTTTTCAGTTATTCAGATCTGCCAGAACTTTCTATTAACAAAAAGGGAAAGAATAATTTAGAAAGAAATTCACGGTGCTGAAAGGCTCCCCAATCTTAATGTCTTCATTCTGTATCCTTTTAAATATGGAAAAAGCCAGATCTTATAAAGCACACGCATTTCCTTGAAGCTACAAGTCTATTGGAGTCATGTAGAATGATTGGAAATCAGACTTCTGTCAGTCTAGTTTCTATGGTATCATGCTTGGGGACAGGCTACAGATTCATTAATTCTATACCTACATGTGTTTTGCTTTGGGATATACCCAATCATCAGTTCTTATAAAACACAACTTTGCCTTTGATTTCTTTATGGGAAACCATAGGAAGAGGATAGATCCATTTTGTAAATTTTCTGTATGACTGTAGGAAGGGTTTGGGGTACACTGGAAATTTAATAGCTCTATGAAGTAGGTACAATAGAGTGAATGTTTAGCATGTATATATGTATGTATGTATGTATGTAGATTTATGTATGTATGTATGCATGTGTACATACATCAGGACCTCTTGCAACTGCAAAGAAAGCCAGATGCTCATAACACTTTTTCTCTCCAGCTGTATGTGGGTCACATGGAATTGAACCTGGGCTGGCAGGCATTGAAGTCAAGTGCCTTTAAACACTGTGCAATCTACTCAGCTTGTGAAAGATTAATATAAAAACAGGATCTGATGGGTGAGAAACTTGTCCAAGTTCGCTAGTTCTCCAGCTGCAAGGCCGGAGTTTTCCTGCCTTCTGTGCCATCTCCAGAGCAAAGAGATAGACTCGGTAACCAAGCTAGCAGTCATCAGGGTTAGACAATCAAGTATTCATACTACACCTCGGATTGTCAGAGAAATCTATATCAATTGATTTTTTTAAAATATGCATGCATTTTTATAAGTTTTTTTCTCTCATTTGTGAACATACAATGCATTTCAATTTTACTAATAAAGTGCTGTATTTTTTTCTGATGGAATTATGAAAATTGAATTTCAATGTAAAGTGTATTAGGAAAGATAGATAATTAGAATATAGAAAAGCTTTTTATAATAAATTCTTTGGATGCCTATAATAATTTTTCTATTAAATCTAAATAGTTTATTTCCATACCTAAATGATAGTGCAAGTGACCAATTTTTTTCTAAACTGCTCTGTGGTTAATATCTTGTCAGAAATTATGACCATCTAGTGTATTTGGTTAATTTTGTTTTAAAAATGTATCTATAATACACATAAAAACCAAAAACATTGAGAAGTAAGAACATTTGCATATAAAAATTGAGCACAATTCAAAGTGGTATAAGCATCTGGCTTTCTTTGCAGTGGCAAGAGGCCCTGATGTGAACACACACACACACACACACACACACACACACACACACACACACACACATTAAGGCTGTGTATTGAAAATCCTATTCTATACAAATTTTAGATATTATGTTTAAATTTGAAAAGCTTGCCTATTCCTTGGTTAGACGTTAGTGCATTTATTTAGAGCTAAATTTTTTTAAAATGCCTTTTAAAAAGTTTCCATTTTATAGATTCTCAGTCAGTATATTCCAGTGAATAAGCATAGGGTGAATTTTAATTTATTACATATAACATATAATTTAATATATAATTTATATATATAATATATTTATTCTTACATGGAATACTTTATAAAAGGATATATATATTCTCTCTCTATATATATATATGAAAGAGAAAGGCCCTAAACATTTTCAATTGTCATTTATTAGTTTATTAAGTAAACTTGACAATGCTATTATGAAACACTTTCTTTCCAAGTATGGTTTTTAGGCATGTTTCCAGAAAATACTTCTAATGTTATTATTATTATACATTTTGGCATTATGAACCATCATTTGTGGGATATTAAATGTCATAGCTAATAAGCCCCACTGATATGGCTTAGCACAGTAAAGTTCTTTCTTCTTCCTATGAGTACTTTTTTGTATCAATATCCTAAGGATGTATGGCAACATCCACCTGACCCAGAGGGCCACAGCGCCCACTCAGAGCATTGATTTATTGTTTTGGGAAGAAACTGAGTGATCCTATTGTAAATCCCTAATGAAATGGAGAGTTCAGTCATGCAATGCAATATTCTGAACTTTGCTAACAGCTACACAATCTTAGAAAGAGAACTTTGAATCCCAGAAAGATCCAGCCCTCAATTGTATCCCCAGAAACAAACATCCTGAACTGACATCCTGTTCACTTGTTCACACGTTTGATGAAGAACAACTGGGAGATAAGCCAGTGTGTCTGTGAGGTGCTATGTTTGTGGTAAATTGTTCACCAGCAGCAGAAGAAGCTGCTATAGACGTTGAGCTCAGGCTACCTGATAAACCTGATGCTACAAGTATAGCAACCATTATCTCGTAAAGCCTTTATTGCACATTCGAAGTTTGGGTCTTATCAGAGCAGTTATTTTACAGGTAATGTATCTGATAGATAAACCCAGAATTTTTTAAAATAGTTGTTAGCAAGGAGAGAGAAAGAGAGAGAGAGAAGGAGAGAGAGAGAGAGAGAGAGAGAGAGAGAGAGAGAGAGAGAGAGAGAGAGAGAGAGAGAGAGAGAGAGAGAGAATGGGTACACTGGGTCTTATTGCAAACGAACTCCAGATAAATGTGCCACTTTGTGCATCTGACTTTACATAGGTATTGTGGAAATGAACCCAGGCCATTATGCTGTGTGAACAAGTGTCTTTAACCACTGAGCCATCTCTCCAGCCCTAAACTGAGATTTTAAAGGGGGGAGTTAATTATAATGTCACCGCAGCTCTATGTGGTAAAGCCCTAATTCAAATTCTCACAATAGGTTGGCCCTGAAGGCAATGGGCTACCTTCCTAATGAATAGGATTATTCTAGTAGTCTACTAATTGCCTCTGTGCCATATTCTTTTCCATCATTGTCCCTCCACCAAAATCCTTCACAAAATCCCATTGCCATATTGTCTCTCATTCTTGATGGCTCCCAAATGCCTATGGACTAGACTCATTTGCAGTGTGTTCAAGATTTTCTATAATTTGGCAACTTACATTCAGCCAAAAGGAGGTCTGCGTATAAAATTGAATATTTACTGCGTCCGCCTCTGCGGGAGGAGGGGTGAGTATGGGAGTACTTCACAGCATTGCCTCTTTGAATGTAGGGGATGAGCTAGGCTCTGGCTTTTCTATTCAATGGAAGGAAAAGATTGAGTGATATGTCTAAATGCTAACTGGCTTGTAAGTACTGAGAAGATGAGGATGCCAGAATGGAAGTCATATGGGCCGGGAATTCCCCTTCTGTTGACCACAGAAGGTATAGACATAATCTATCAAGAACAGAATGCATGCCATACTTTGTTCATTAGCATTTAAAGAGGATGTTTGGCATCAGACAACAAATACAATACTTGCACGATCTTGGCAGCAGAATATTTTGTCAGTTAATGACAATCTACAGCTTTTTAAGAAAAAGACTAATGCCTAATGCTATGTTGAAATTGTTTTCATTTTTCACTAACTAAAATGAAATGAAAAGGAAATGAAAACTCTTTCTTCCACATAGCACATTTCCACCATAGCAATCAAACAGTTAGGAAAGGAAAAAAATGATTAGTCTCTAACCAGCAGGGAAAAAAATTGCTTCATAAACTCTAAAGATCTGTCAAATCACAGTAACTTAGCAAACCAAATCTGGAGAAAAAATTCAATAGAAGGACCGGGACAGGCTGAATTTGTGGGGTAGAGGTAGCAGTCAGTGCATTGCATTATGTGGCTGATGACAGCCCAGTAACTAATATAAGAAGAAACAGAAATCATGTTCATCAGATTATAACATACAACTCAATTGCATTTTTGCTTTGCACTGTTTATTACTCACGGTGTTGGTATTTACGCATATGGAGAGCCCAACAATGTTCTTCATGATATGCCTGACATACTCAAACACATTTATATTTTTTTATTTGATACAATTGCCACCTTTAAATTAATATGACTTGAAAATATTCATTTATGAGATTTGTCTAAAATCTAGACAAAATAAAAATTTAAATATTATGATTTTTATCATGTATTTATATACTATTAAATATGTATAAATGTACTCTATATTATATTAAATTATAATCAAGTTAATGGTGTAAGCCTAAGAAGTCTTGAACATTTATTTAAATATTTAAAACTCATGGCTGGCAGACATGAGGTAAACTGAAGTTCCTACATTGTTTCAAGTACAAATTGTTAATATTTTTGAAATCAATGTTTTTTTTTAATATCAAACTTTATATTGTTAATAATTAGGTACATTGTATGAGCAAGTTTTGTGATGGTACCCCCATTTCCTTCCTTCCTTTCCCCAATCCGCTGGGGGCCCTCCTCTGTGGGATTGCTGGATTGGTCCACAGGACAGGGAGTTATGAATTATACAAGAGGTAGCCAGTTTTTCTTTGCTTGTTGTCCCTGAGAGGGGCAATGTCTCTGGATATTCTCCTCCACCATGACTCTTACATTCTTTCTGCCCCTTCTTCCACTCAGTTCCCTGAGTCATGGTGGGTGAGCTTTAAGTCTGCTTTATTGTTGAGATCTTAAGTGTCTCTGGACTTCTGCTTTGGGTTGTGTTGGGTATCCTTGGTGTCTGTCTCCATTGGCCTTTCCTGGGTTATCTGACTTGCAGTGGTTGTAGGTCTCTAGTTTATCTTTCCACTTTATCATAGGTTTTGTTTGGGCCCTATATAATAGGCCAGGGTGGTTCAATAATTTTTTAAAAAGAAACAAACAAAAATACTCATCACTGGTTAGAAAGAAAGTCTATAATTATTTAAAATGCAATAAAGTAAATTGCTAAATTTCTCAAAAATGCAAAAAGGACCCCCATTCCATTAGGAGAGAGATTTCATCCAATTTGGGACACCTAACATGCCCAAAACCAATTGAAAATTTATTAAGTAAGACAGTACTGGGCCTGCCAGAGAGAAGATCGTGAACGGAGGCAAGGAAGCATAAAAAGACTCTTTCTACTAAAAGCATGGAGCCATTAGGTCACACATCAAGGCCAGCACAACATACGGATAGGAGCACATTCTAGGAGGGAGTGTAGCCCTGCCAGCTCAAGCTGGGCTAGCCCAACAGAGAAAAAGCTCTCTATGCAGTCATCCTACTGAAACAACCTGCAAAAGATACCAGCATTTCAAGTTCCAAAGGATGTTTAAGAAGATACAGAAAAGACCAAGAGCCTCTGGAAAGAAGAGATCAGAGTTGAGAACAGTGGCTCATGAACTCTTTCAAAAATTATTGTATCTCTAACATGTTACTACTGATACTACAATGTGAGAAATACTGCAGGATTTCAAGTATTCCAAAAGTAAAGAAAGTAGAAGGCAAAATTAACATGTGGTTCCTTTTTCCAGATGTAGCCACAGATGCAACACCACTTTGTGATGGTTACCGTTGTGTGGGTTCAGGCAGCTCCATAGATTCCTCCCCTTGAGGGGGAGGTGTCTCTAGCCAGAGCACAAACCTAGATGCAAAAACTGATTGGTCAGGTATAGACCAATCAGCTGTCTCTCTGACTTACCTGGGGGAACTCTTAAAAATCTTAGCTACAACAAAGGCCAGTCTCTCTTTTTTTTTTTTTCCACATGGCTTCCAGAAGAAGGACTTGTGAATCTCCAGGCCTTAGAAAGGTAAGGCCTTCCCCAACCCCAGCCTAATGGTTGGGGTGAGGGAAGGCTCCAGATTTTTCCCACATGAACCTCTCCTCATGATGGGAGCCCTCTCTTATCTTTTCCTGCTTGTTTGACTGAACAGCATAAATTCTGTTAACATCTCCACGAACTCTGTAACTCCCCATGTTCCCTTAAATAATAAGGTCTCCCACTATGCGTTAATATCTTGTTGTCTATGATTTTAATTCTTTAACTTTGTAGGCAAGAATTCAGGTACTACTTAAATTTGGGGGTGCATTGGAATTTTTGCTGGGCATTATCTAAATCCTAACACCCAGCTCATCCCATTACATGGTTACGTTTTGTTGTGAATTGACCTGTTTATTAATCCACAGTAATCTTGGGTGGGTCTTTGAGGTTGCTTACAGGAAGGATTAACTAAAAGAGGAGGACCCTCTTCCAGAGTGAGCCCTTCCTCCAGAGTGGGCAGCCCTCTCAGTAGGAGGCAGGATGTTAAGAAGCTTCAGGCAAAGGAAATCAATTCTCCTCCTATCCTACAACCCACCCCCAGCCTGTTTTGCTGATGTGTGTGTGTAGTGTTGGTGATGGCTTCTCTCTCTCTCTCTGTTTGGACCGGTGAGGTGAAATGGGGGCCATCATTTTTTTTGCCATTATGGAATTGCCCATTGATCTGTAATTTCAATAAATCCCTTCCTCCCATAGCTGTGAGTGGTTTGGAGGTTCATCCCAGCAGCATGTGGCTGACTAGGTCAATGCTATAATAGTATGAATGTGAAATGTCTCACATAGACTTATGTGTTTGTGGTTAAACCTCATTCTCCATTCCTAACTGGTGGCAATATTTATTTTTTAGAGAAGATGTGTTGCTAGGGGAGGGCTTTGGAGTGATATATCCCAGATCCCCCTTGGCAGAACTAGCTCACTCTTGCTGCTACCTCCCAGCAATTGGGGCAAATGTGATCCCCAGCCTTGCTCTGCCTTGCTATGATGGAAATTCTCCTTGAGACTGTAAGCTGAAATGAACTCTTTCCTTCCATAAGCTGCTCTTGGTCTGTCCTATCAGTGAGGAAGTAACTACTAGAGCCCTCTTGTATGTTACAAAAACACTCCTAATTCCTGTTCTGTATTTTTGCCCATATTTTATTTCTGTGTATAAGATAGTACCCTCAGAGATTCTTGTTCCTGTTTATAAGTGTGGCAAATTTTTGAAGTCTTTATCTCCAGAATTCTAAATATACTTCCACGGGAAAAATTCCTATTAGTAGATTTTGTGGGTTTTATAGGGCATAAAAAATTGACCTTAAAACTATGTTAATATTCTTTATATCTAGTGAATGTAGATTATTGTCAATCTCTAAAATCATTTTAGAGACCAATAATATATGATCTCAAAGGCTTACTTCATATATCTTAGTGAAGATAACTTCACTTAGTGTCCTTTTCATGGTTTTGATACTTTGTGGGGGTGGAATCATTGTTTGTTCATATTGATTTATAGAAGCACATTAGACATTGTTCTCTAGTATTTCTTGAGAATAATACACAAAGTCAGGTATTCTGCTATGCATTAGAAATAGCCAGTGAACAAAGTTTGTTCTGTCCCATGCAGAAAAGCAGAGAAAGCACATGTCTACTATGCAAATGCTTTGTAATGTCATTAAGGGTGAAAGGAAATGCTCTCTGAGATGCTTTAGTTGGGAGAAGCTGGAGCACCCTCTCTAACATGGTACAGTGAAGAGAAGGATCACCCCACCGTATGGCTTACCTTAGCAGGTCCACTGTAAGCACAGAACACAGTATACACAGACCCAGTTACTAAGAGCTTAGTTGTACTTTTTGAGAAATACTGAACCTATATAAATAACACTTTAAGAGTTGACTAGAAAAGCTTACATTTTAGAAATATGAGTCATTTCCTTAGATTATTAAAAATTTTAAACCCATATAATTTAGAAGATTATTATATAGATGTCAAAATCAGATTAGCTGTATTCAAGAAACTCATAGTATTATAGACAAGAGGTAGGGCCAAATGCAATACTAAGTGATGAATTCAATATGTATATGTTCACAGAGGATTATGGACACACAGCACTGGCTAAGAGCAAATCCTCCTTGAAGAGTCTCAGAGAAAGTGATACTGAAAACCAGTTAGGAAATTTCTGAAGAATCAGTAGGAATGGATGAAGCAGGTGAAGAGAAAAATGGTTTTCTCTTCATTCTGAAGAGACTTTGCAGTAAAAGATATGGATGAAATACAAAAAAAAAAAAACAAAGGTACACTTTGGTAAATGTTGGGAGATGAAATTGGAAAGACAGCAAAGAAAACATTCTAGAAGATACTTAACTTGATTTGTTAGAGAAAATAAAACAGAATAATTATAAGCATTTAAAGTAGAGAACTGTCATGAAGTGGAGCAGTAGAGAGTTGAGACCTGTTTGTATTTTCTAGACCATGCTTTGAAAAGGTGAAAGAAAGAAGCATGGTGATCGTTAGGGCAGGTTTATCCAAACTCAGGTAATAAACAACACCTGAACCAAAGCAATGGAAGAAACAGATATTCCATCAGATGTTTATGGTACCATTTGAAAAATTGTTCAAAGAACATAGGTACATAGGATGCACACATCTCAGTCTAAGAAGACCATTGAAATGTACTTAACATTTTGTGTCATCAGGAATCTTGTTCAACCAGAAAAGAAGTGAAAAAAATACTCATAAAGTCATTATACCAAATGCAGATCAAGTTCTTCATCCTGAATAATAGCTGAACCTCTCACTGTGCTTCAAAATGCCCCCCAAAATTACTGAGAACTACAAAAGAACCATTTTCCATGCTCTTGCAAGCCCACTGGGGTCACCCTCCCTTACCTTTAGTGGCTCTCTGTTCTTGATATCCAGTGTTTTTATCTGCTGTCAGCAAGGGGCTTTGCTTCTGCCCTAAACCCCTGGTGAGAAGGCCAAAGCTCTCTCCAAGAGGCTGTTTCTGATGCTCCCCAAACACCTAACCTTGAGAGCCAGAGGAGTGGTGTGTCCTTTGCAAAGCTGTCAAGAAAAAAATGTCTTCTATATCTTATCCTTAATCTGTCACTTGGTCTGGAAGGGTCTCTGTTGATGTCCAAAATTTTAGTTTCTTTCAAAATTTTACAGTTTCTTTCACTTACCATTCATGAATTGAACAGTTTTGCTCTAATACATGCTCTTGACATGATGTAGGCCCCTACACACTGATCCATTTGGGGCTTGCTTAAAAGTGATAGGTCTGCCTTATCATGGAGTCATGGATTAGCACTTCCAAAACTATGAGCCAGAATCAGCCATTTTCTTTTGTAACTTGATTTCTTGGGGGTTTTTATAGGATTGGAGACCTAACAAATATATAAATTTTCTAATTTAAAAAAGAAGGCAAAGCCGGGTATTGTGGTGCATGTCTTTAATCCCAGCACTCAGGAGACAGAATTTGGAGGATCTCTGTGAGTTTGAGGCTACCCTTGGACTACAGAATGAGTTCCAGCCTGGGCTAGAGTGAAAACCTACCTGGAAAAAAAAATTGGCTCTTACATTCTTTCCACCACCTCTTCCACAATGTTCTCTGAGCCATGGAGGATACGATACAAATGTCTTAGTGCTAAACATTCTACTATCACCTTCTCAGAAATCTGGTGAGTTTTGAGTCACCCCAGTAGCCACTGGTATTTGAAATGAGATGCTTTTCTAACCAAAAGTGAGAGTAGCATTAATATTTGGGGATAAACATAAGTATTTAAAGGGAAGGTCAGTGGGCATAACACATCCATTTAGCTAGATAACAGTAATATTTTCCTCCCTAGGTCTAATTACCTCATCAGACATAGGCTTTTGAATGGTTTTTCAGTATCAGGCAGACCTCCAGTCCAGTCAGAGAGTAGTTGCTTTTCCCCATAACTGACACGCCACCATTGCATTAGGTGGTACCCTTGACCTGGCTGGCCAGCCATCAAAATTGCAGGGTCCACTGCTGGTTGACACTGTTGATGACTTTTCTTCCCCAGCAGGCTGCATAGGACTTTCCAGCATGCTGACAGCTAGCCAACATAGAGGAGGCTTCCATCTCAGCTCCAGCTTGATTTCTCTGTGACCTCCATCCCCCTCAGTAAGAGGGTCTTACTATCTAGTTCTTGTGGGCAACCACTAGAGCCTTGGCAATAATCTGTAATGTTTGGGGGGCTTCAGGAGGCTCCAAGGCCAACAACTCACCTAAAGGTATCTCATCCCTGGCATAAAAATTATCTAATAACAATCTATGGCTTCTGGGCACAGCATTTTCCATGTCCATAAGATACTCCTGCACAAATTTTCCTTTTTAAAACTGGATATTGCTGGTATTTTTAATTTTTTGGTAGTCCGATGGATCAAAAAACCGTCATTTTAGTATTTAGTTTTGATTTCTAAGATTGGTGGCATTGAGCATCTTTTATATATTTAGTACAACTGGTGACTATTTTCCCTGAATTTTCTGTCCTGAAGTTTTGCCAAACTTTCAGTTGAAATTTTGATCACTTGAGTCTACCTGCGCAGGTGGTGTGTCTTATAGTGATCTCCAATCATTTAAAAGATTAGCAATGACTTTGTAGTATGTTTTGAAGTCAGGCATGGTGATACCTCCTGAGTAGGATTTTTTACTTAGAATAGTTTTGGCTATCTGAGGTCTTTTTCCCTTCCAAATAAATTTAGAGATTATTTTTTCTATGTCTGTGAAGAAATAGGTTGGGATTTTTATTGGCATGCATTGAATTGGGGATGGGGGCCATTGGGGAATTGGGGATAACAACTCATTGTTTGCCCACTAAATAATGTAACTCATTATGGACAATAAATATATACTTTTAAAAAATATTAGCAATGAGTGACATTGAGCTGAGTACGTTCCTGAACTTTGTCTATGCAGTGATGGTATATAGCACAGTTCTATAGTGTGGTGATACCATGAACTTGCTGGGATTCTACCAGCATTCAATGTCCTCTCCCATCCTAATTTTAATTACAGCTCCTCTTCTTTACTTAATGCTACCCACATTTATAAAACGGAAGAGGAAATGTAGACAGAGGAGAAAGTAAATGAAAAGACAGAAATTGTAGGCCCTCAGACACATGAGTAAGATAGACATCCACGGCTGATCCACTCTACAACAGAGCCATGTTTAATGTAAGATACCACAGAATGCAACCATCTGATGCACTCTATGGAACTCAAACACATTAAAATCTTTTACTACAAAATATAAATCTCGAGGAATGAGTCACATTGTAGCAAATGTGCACAAATTATGCATAGAAAATTATAATAAGATTGAGTTTCCTAAAGGTATGTAATCAATAGATGTGAACCTATGGGAAACTAAAGCTTTATATGTTTTTAAATTTTAGGTTACATTTTCTTCATATGAAAATTGAATAAAGGCAGGTGATTTATTTTTAACCCTTTCGATGCTCCTTCTAAACATTTGGATAAATTGTATGTGTCTTTTGTATGTAGACTACTGGACTTGGGAAAATATTTGTCTTTTTTCCCTAAAATATTCATAAGATACTCAGTTAGGCTTTGATGCAGTCTATTAATTGATTTATTTTTTCATACTATGTAGTTTGATCCTGAGCCTGGGATCCCATAATAATGGCACAATAATTCTCAATATTCTGTGTCAATATCCTCAATCATATTTACCAATAACCAGTCAAAACCAGGGGCCCGTAATTTCAATAAATGTTCTAGTTTGAAAATAAAATGGCATCTTTTATGTATAAAGATGTTGCCAGATGATGTGATTAATCATTGTGTTTGTGGGTGAGTCTCCCTTCAACATGACAGTACCAGGAGGCAGATATGGATGGTTCCAGAACACTATGCATGCCAATTGGACCTCCAGCCTAACTATTTTCTTCACTTTCTTAACAAATGTGAGAGTACTTTTGAAGACATTAGTACTGAAAAACAAATTTTAGTAAAAAAAAATATCTTATTAATAATCAAAACAACCAATCATTAATGGAAAGAGAAACTTTTAAGATTAAGAAACTTTATAAGAAATGATTTACAAAGGTCTTGGTACTCAGAGCTATCAGATCAGCATTCAAATCTTTGCTATGTTCGGGTCTTTAAAATATTTAAAATTTATTTATATTATTTATTTACTTTTCAAGGTAGGATCTCACAGTAGCCCAGGTTGACATAGAATTCACTATATAGACTTAGAGTTGTCTTGAATTCACAGCAATCCTCCCTCTGCCTCCTGACTGTTGGAATTAAAGGTATGCAACACCATGCCTGGCTTAAACTTTATTTGTATTTATGTTTATTTTTATTTTGTGTTTGTGCATATGTGTGTGTTTGTGTATATGCGTGTGGGCTCACACGTCCCATGGTGTGGATGTGGAGGATAGAGGACAGCCTCAGGATATGGGCCTCTCCATCTCCTTTCATGGACATGTGTCATTTGTTTGCTGCTAGGGTGGACAGTACATCAGGCCTGACAGATTCCTCTGGCTCTACTTGCCAATGCTGTATGAGTCTTCGAATTAGAGGTGCATGCACCACTTTCTATCTGGCTTTACATGCACTGTGGGGATTGAACCCCTGTTCAGCAGGCTTGCACAGCAAATGTATTTAACTATGGAGGTTATCTCTCTGGCTCTTTAAGGCCTCTTTTAAATTTTGGGTGCCAAGAAAATCTGGGAAGATAAAAATTCATCTCATTTTTGTTCCTTACTTGAAATGAACATATTGCAAATTTTAGGGGAAAGGACCTGTCATAGTTAGCCACACACTGCTGGGATGAACCTCCAAACTAGGCACCATTATTAGGAGGATCTTTGATAAGTTCCCTAATGGCAAAGGAGGCTGGCCCCTTTCACAAGTCCAAGCAGAGAGAGATAGAGGTGGGTGGAAGCCATCACCAATATCACATATACAGAACAGCATACAGCAAGGGTTGGGGGAAGAGATTTTCTCCCCTTTTATATAGTCTTAGGGTGGGGTCTTGTAACCCCTTCTCTGACTTGTTGACTCCCCGACTCTCTGAAATTTCCTTCGTGCACTGCCCTTCCAAGAAAGGATGTTTGTTTCTAGCTCCTCTGAGCTTCCTTAAATCCTGACTTCTACTGAAAGGGCTGCCTTCCTGTGAAAAACATCAGAGACCCAAGGAAGATTACTTAAAAGGTCAAGTTGACAACAAAACCTAACCATCACAAAACCATTAAAATGATCTGTGTGCCAGGTTTTATGACTTCTAGGTCCTCATACATGTCTGTAACCCAAGCACTGATGGGGATAAGTCCAGAGGTTTGCAAGTTCCAGGACAGCCTGGCTACATAGCAAGTTTAAGAAACTACACAGAGAGGATGTCTCAAAAAAAAACATTATCTTCAGACATTTATATCATTCAACAGATATTTATGAATAGCTATTAAATGCAGGCACTGTTCAAATTGAGATCAATGTGTAAATAGCTTTTCCTTAGTTTCACATTATTTTGATAGGTTGTATTATATCAAAAACTCAGTTGAGTCATTTCACGATAAATGGAAGAAAATATAAAGAAAAAAAATACCTACTCCCTCCTTGATAATCTTGACAGTCTATAAATGAAAAGTAAGATGACCCTTTTTATCTTCCACTTTTTCCAACCCATTTATAATATGTAGTTTTGGGAATTTTAGCATGAAAGGGAGACCTAGAGGAAATGAGAAAAGGAACAAGAAGAAGCAAATCTGAATTAGTCTCTAAACTGTTTTAATGCATTTAGATAATCCTAAATAGAACTTAGGTTACAAACCCAAAGATAGTCATCAACCACTATTGTATTTTCCTCCTCTGTCCATCAGACCACCCTTGCCATGCCCAAGATGATGATGAAGTTGAGCCAAAAACAAAGATGTGATATAGACAGAGGCCAAGATAAGGCATGAGCAAGTTATCTCCTCTTTCTTTTATTCCAGAACAAGTGTCAGAAAGAGACAATTTAGGATATCACTCATAGGCTGCTCTCTTCATAGTCCTAGGTCAATTTAAAATTGTGAAAGGGTGAAGAATTAGGATTAGAAACCTGAATTTGCATGTATCATACATCCACAACATAAATGCAAAATGTAACCCAGCAGGCCCCAGATGGAGTTTTAAATCTCTATTGACTAAAAGGAAATGAAGGAATATGAGTTGATAAGAGCAATGTTTTAACCATTCCTGGAATTTTTACTCAAGGAACAAAGGAGAAGAAGCAGCCATTTAAAATGATACTTTGTGTCAGTAAGTTTATTAAATAGAAAGGCTGGCAATCCTGGGTAAAAGTAGACTGTCCATCCAATTAAATTACAGAATATTAAAAAGGTCAAAGCAATATAGAAGTCCTCTAACTCATAGAAAACACTAAAATCCTGATTTCTCATACTCCTGACAAAGATTGTAATTGCAATTTGAAAAGGGTAAAATATTTATCTAGTCCTTTGACAAAGATTGAAATGAGAATGTGACTGGTCACAGATGTAGCCTCATGTATGTAATGTGAAGACTAATTTTATCAAAGGCTGGGCAGTATATTATTTCTTTTGTCATTAGGAGGAGGACAGAACATTGTTAGTCTGTTAACATACATATATACACCAAATCCTTATGTACAACATCATACTACCTACCTCGGTCTCCGTGAGCTTTCGTATCACAAGCATATTCATTCCTCATCTATGCTTATAGACGGTTTTGTGCTTTCCTGTTAATATTTAGTTTCCTACATATGTTGCCAGAGACATTCAAGAGTGGGAGCCCTGAACGTACATCCAGTCTCTCTAAATGATGTGGGAATGAAACCGCAGTGTGTGCACAATACATTAGTGACTTTGTTTGTAATAAACATTTAAAATGACCGACTTTCTCATAAATACACTAAGTAGCATGATCTATGAGATTTCTAATTTATTCTTGTTTAAAATTTAACCATGCTTTTTTAAAGCATATCAATTTTGTTAATACCATGTAATTAAAACATGTCAGTGCACAGCAAGTTTTAGTCTAAATTAATGACTATGAGAATTATTTTAATTAAATAACCAATTATAGAAAAATCGCAAGCATGAGAGCTGACATTTAAATGAATTTCATTTAAATTGCTTCTTAACATTGTCCCATCTAGGACACTAATGCAAAATGAACTATTGTATCAACTTAGATTATCACTATTTTCGTATGCACATAATGTATTCATATTCAATCACTGGAACAGAGGAGAATATTTGGTATTGATCTAAAACTTCTATTAATAAAAACACAACAAAATGAGCTCAAGGAAAAACAAACCATCGTTCCTTTTTCCTCATTCTCTCTCTCTCTCTTTAAAATATGGGATGTTAAAAGCTATTATAATTCTCAGAGGAAAAATAACTATGTATTTGGAAATTGTTCCTAATTAAATCAGGAGACCTATTTACATTCTTAAGTGTACATACATATATGAATTTAATGTCATATACACAGAGAGTCTCTGTTAATGTGTCCTGTTGGTATCTATCTATCTATCTATCTATCTATCTATCTATCTATCTATCTATCTATCTATCTTCTTTCTCTCTTTATCTAATCTTTGTTTTCTGTTTTCCTTTATTTTTTATAAAAAAATGTGCTAGCATATGGCACTTGGACAATTCAAGTCCCTTATCAGATGAGGAGGTCACCTATTCAATGACCATACAGCTGGCTATCTGTCCATATGCTTATTTTTATCTAGTTCAAATGCCACAATGTCATTTTCTCTATTTAAATAAATTATAGCAATTTAATGTCATTTGCTATTCAATTCAGTCACTCTTCCTCTTCCATAAATAAGTGAAGTTTTCTAAACAAATGCCAGTCTAATATAGCTTCCCCTCTAAAGCTTTTTGACTTTACATTATTATTTTTGAGAAAGGAATGGCTGAACAAAATGTGAATTTATCCCAACGGTGCTGCCTTATTTCCTGCAAAAGGCAAGTATGGAAGGAAATGCCGAGTTTTGTTAATGTAGCAAACGAAGTTGCCTTTATTTGGATTCCCTGCCAAACAATCAGTCAAATTATAAAGGGCGTGTTTTATCCATGTGCACCAATTATTCCTTGTTTTGCTTCCACATCATATGTTTGACAGAGATCTTATGAGGCTAACTGGACTATCGATGCCCTATTTTTTTTTGTAACATGAGTTTTACACATTTTGGGAAGATAATTTTATAGTTTACAATCTATAAGAAAAGGAGCTTTCTACATGTTTGCTACATGCAGACAGAAACAACTGATTTAGCTTTGACTAGATAATTGTTCTTCACTCATATGTGCTATTGCGCATGATTAATTATTATACTCATTTTTGCAGACTTCACTTCTTTAATAATTATTTAATACCAGAAAAAAAAGACTTTTCCCTACATTTTCCCCCTTGCTATCTCTTTAAAACTAAAGAAGAAAAGAAAAGGCAACTGCATTTGTTGTTCATTGATTAACCAGTAATGTTATGTATAAATAATGTATCTGACAGTATGGCAGCCCACTTGGGACATTATGCCATTTACTACAAAATAGGATGCAACATACAACTGAGCAGTGAGAACAAATTAAACATCTTTCCTTGGTAACTTTAGCATTTTTATTAGGTGATAAACATTACAGTGAGAGGAAAACAGATGTAGTTATTTCAGTAATATTAACCTTAATCGAAAGCTAACTTGACGTATAGCATAATACTTTTGCATTATAAAATTTTGTCCAATAACAATGGAAACTAAATTTTCCAAGGTTATTATGAGATTAGATCTGTAAAAATTAATGACTATCTTGTGTAAAATTTCATCTATAGCTACTGAATGATATTATCAGTATTGATGAAAAACTTAAGCATATATCTAGAGATGTATAAGCATAAAAATGTCCAAATATTTTCATTGTTGTATTTTTCTTGCCTTACTTAACAAATATGTCATTTAGTATAAATAGACTGTGGGTGAATTTTTTCATCAGGTCTGTCTTAATATAGCCTCTAAATTCTTTCAAAAGCAACTGAGGTAGTGAATAAAATTAACAGCAGTTGTGTAATTAGCAATTTACATACATCTTCACTTAGTGTTTTTATTTCATGTTATTTTTTACTCACAAGGACACAATTGTGAAAAAACCCATGTTTAAAGGTATTAAATACTGAATGGTTAAGAACAACTGTTACAGCCCATTTAATACTGTTATCTTGGTTTGTCCTTTTCTCTCCCTCCTTCTCCCTCCCTCCCTCCCTCCCTCCCTCCCTCCCTTTCATTAAAATGTTAACTGTGCTTTTATGTTGTAGCAGGATTCTTTTAGTAGTTTCAGTGTACAGCTGTAAGCAAATAATTCTGCTCTACATCACTCTTACAGTATTATAACAGAAGAGTTTACAAATAACAAACACAAAAAATGGTATTTTGTTTGTTTGTTTAAGAAGGAATTGCACCATAAAAAAGGGAAAGAATTTCTATGAAGTAAAGAGAGTAAGGTTTATATTCTAGTAGAGTAGTTTTCATTGAGAATGGGATATTTACTAAAGATTGAAGTAGGTGAGAATTTAGGTTTATCTTGGAGGAAAATTGACTGTCTATATAAAACATATAAATTGGGATTCTGTAAAGAATCCAGTGGGGCTGGGAGGGAATGTGGTCAGGGAAGAATTCCAAGAACTAAAAAGCCAAATCACATAAGGTGAAATGGACCATCAGAAGGAATGGGCTTTGATGAGATATGGGAGAGCAGTGCACTGCAGTGTGGTAAGCATTGGATTGACTTTTTAGAATACCATTTATAACATCACTTGGCCTTCTCCATTGGGAAGTCACTGTAGAAAACCAAGTTAGGGTGTATGAGTCTGCTAAAGGCTGCCAAAACAGAATTTCACAACCTGGGTAGTTGAAGCAATGGAAATTTGTGCTCTTAAAGTTTCTAAGGCTACAAGTCCAAGATCCAGTGACTACAGGCTGTTTCTTGATGAGACCTCTATCCATGGTTTGCATCACTGCTGCTCTAATGGCCTTTCTTCTGTGCACTCACTCCTGGAGTCTCTTTTCCTATATAGAGAGAAACCAGTTCTACTGGATTATAGACCCATCATTAGGACCTCATTTAACCTTATTTACTTTCTTATAACCCAAATCCTAAATGCACTCACATTGGGGTTTATAGCTTCCACATTTGATTTTTGTCAAGGACATGATTCAGTTCATAGCAATGGATAAAAATAATATGAGTCAGGTAGATTACTGTCTCATTGTGATGGCTAAATTTTGTCTTCAATTTGACCTGATTAGTAATCCATAGTAGTCTTGGTTGTATCTCTGAGGTTGCTTATAGGAAGTATTAACTAAAGGAGGAGGTCCTTCCTCCAGAGTGAGCCTTTCCTCCAGTGTGAGCAGCCCTTTCAGTAGGGGGCAGGATGTAAGGAGCCTCCAAGGGAAGGAAATCTCTTTTCTTCCTTCCCTCTGCGTGATTGCCCAGGTGTGTATGTGTGTGTGTGTGTGTGTGTGTGTGTGTGTGTGTGTGTGTGTGTTGGTGGTGATGGTTTCTCTCTCTTACTGTTTGGACTAATGAAAAGGGGGCCAGCTCTTTTACTGTTATGGGAATCCTCTGAATATGTAATGCCAATAAATCCCTTCCTCCCATAACTATCCCTTGTTTGGAGGTTCATCCCAGTCCAGGAAGGACTAAATGATAGACTGTAAACTCGTTTGGAATGAGATAGATAGAAGGAAGGAACCTGCTTTTCAAGGTCATGATTTATTTCATCTCTGAATTATCAACATGGCTGTGTCCTGTATACCTGGTTTTGCTTTTGGAAGCCTGAAAAATGCATGTATGGAGTCATGCATGAAGTCATGAAATACATATGGTTACAGGAGCTGCTGCTGAGATTTGATATAGGCAACAGGGCGTGGAGTCCCTGATAGGCCAGTGAATCCATTAGAAGACGGACCCAAGTTTGTAATGGAGATCTGAAGTTGTTTTGGATACACCAGGACTGTGCAAGGGCTACCATGGAATGCTGTTGCTGCTGGCTCGGGATAGAAGTTTTGCCCAGCTACTCAGCCAAGCTGGAGGGCATAGAATCTGAAAATTCATAGAATATCATCCATTGGTTGTGATATTGGACTTGAACTGCAAATGTTTGATATTTGCCTAATGGTTGTTGAGTTTGCATTGGTCCAGTCTCTCCTTGTTAAGCCTCATAGCAATTGGAAATGTTTACTCTGTGCCATTATATGTTAAAATCATGTAACTTGTTTTGATTTTTATAGAACTCACAGCTAGGGACCTTAGTTTATGTTGGGGGAGATTATGTATTTCCTCCCATAACTGTGCCTGGTTTGAGGATCATCCCAGCAACGTGTGGCTGACTATGACACACATGAAATCAGCAGAGATGATGGTGACTCAAAACTAAGTGCTGGTTGTGGAGGTGGTTAAAGCTAAATCAGCTCTACAAATACAGTAAAGGGGTATCTGAAGAACTTTTTTGATTCAATGGATAAGGTAATTATAAGCAATGAAGCTTTGAGAAGAATGGAGTTGCCTGAGATTAATTTGCTAAAGATCAGGTTTGGGGATCATGATTGGATTATGGAGTTGAGATTTCTCAATCGTAGCATAGTGAAAATTGAAAGGCATTAGATATATTCAAGGAGAGAAATGTATTGATTAGGAATGAGAATTTGGATGTGTTTGGCATCTAGGTGGGATTGAATGCCATATTCTATTGAAGAGAATAGAGGAGTATGGTCAGATGAAGAAGAGATGAGTTCAATACCTCCATTCTACCTTTCAGGAGATCTGGGAAAGGAGATGCAAGGACAAGACACTGGCAGAGCAGAAAGATTCATCCAACATGGATTAGTGCTGTAGGAAAGAGCCAGCCAAGCACTGCTCTCTTCCCAAAGCTCTAAGACAGATGGAGTGTTGGCAAGGGATAACGGAAGAAGGTTCTTTGAGTCTTAATCTATTGTTAGTATTTCATATATTATCAACTGAAACCTTTTCCTTCATGTAACACACAGAGAAAAGTCTTAAAAAGCAATGTGTTGAGAAAATTATGCCTCATTTCAACTGGATTTAGATATTAAAACAGAGTAAGATAGTGGTGATCAAGGACCATGAAGGTCCTGAGGGAGACACTGGTCAAAGGGTAGTAAATTTCAATTCTGTCAGGTCTGGAGATCTAGTATTTATGCAAACTACTAAAGGTGACAATACTTTGTTGTATTCTTGAAACTGTTAAAGAAATTTGATCTAAATTGCATACACACATGTATACACACCATCATCCCTCACATCAAGAAAACTATGGGAGGTGAAGATTATGATCATTTGCTTGAGTGTGGTTATCATGTCATAATGCATACATGCATCAAATCAAATTTCATATGATAAATATGCATAATATAAATTAAAATAAAGTTGCTGGGAAGATGTCTCAGTAGATTATGCACTTTGCAAGCAAGTTAGAGCACTGGAGTTTGCCTTCCCATGGCCCACCTCAATGCCTTAATGGTGTGCCTGTAATTCCAGAGCCCAGGAGGCAAATACAGATTTGTCTGCACACTCAAAATGTGCATGCATATCCATACATATTTGCCTATCCCCACAACCCCGTTCACATGCAAAATATGTTCAATTAAAAACAAGTTATATTTATAATTATTCAGCTATGATATCATACTCTATAGTATATGACTTTGCTCCCATTATAAGTGTAATTACCTGAACTTTTGCCAGTAGAAGTGAATTTGTATATGGAGAGCATGACTTGGTAATTTAGTATCTTTACAATCATATTTTAGTTAGTGTTTTTTGAGAAATCATACTCTACAATTCAATTGACATATCCCAAAATAACATTAAAATCATTTGGATTCTAAATTTGGCCTCTTTAAACATAAAAAGAAACAACTTTTTTTTTCAAACTAAAGTACTATATACTTTGAAACTAACTCTTTGTATTGTTTTATACCTACATGCCTATCATTTCACATGTTATCTATGTACAAATTTAGGTAGCATTTAAAGGAAAGGACAATTATAAAACATTGAGTTGCACTTATACTTACACTTTTATTCTGATATTTTCTACTAGAATTACAGTAGAATTGGAAACTGTGGGAAGTTAAATTCCTAATTGAGACCAGTCTGCAGCTGAGTCATAATTGTCCCAAGAAACTGAAATGTAGCAATTTGTGTGTTGAACACCTTTTCAGAACAGAAGCATTAGCATCAACAGGCAAAATTTGTATCTTTGTCATCATTCTCTCAGAATTCTAGCTCACATTCCATCCACTGCTCATCAAAAACTGACACTATCTAACACATCCTGAACATATCTATGCCATGCTCACCTGTAGTGTGACTTCATGTCATCCTGTAGTTTCAGATCCTGCCACTTGATGGCAGATAGGGTAAAACTCAGTTCACAATGGAACAAAACAAATCCCAAAGTGCACAGCTGCCCTCTTAGAAATTCAGAGTCCCTAGAGCTCATCTTGCACATCAGGGAGTCAGAATTAAGATGCCACCTGAACAATGTGACCTTGATGGGGTGAAGGTATATGACAGTGGAGGAGAATGTCAAAGCCAGGGGGACAAGAACAGGATTGGGGGGAGGGGAAGAGGAATGTGATGGAACTGAGAATAGATCTTGAATTCAGCTGCAGGTCATGATTTTATGTCTACAGTGAAATGATCAGCTTGGAACATTCTGTTTCTTAGCTTTGTGATGAAACAATAAAAGAGAAACAATTTAGCCTTCAAATATCTATATCAACGATAATTATGACACTATATTATACTTTCATTTAAAGAAATCTGTACTGTAAGATTAAAATACAAGTAACCTTATTAACCAAATATTTTAAAACTTCAAATTATATCAAAAGCATTGTAAGATTGATTTCTTATACATATGGAGATGAATACTTTGTTGTTATGATATTCAGGACCAGATAAATAATTTGAGGGGACCCAGCACAAAATGAAAATGTAGGTATTTGACTTAGAAGATAGGAAAAATAATTACAAAGATATTAAGCTATAAAGCTTTTTTATACGTTAAAGTATCTCTCTTGATTTACAGTAATTTGTTTGCTATATTATTTTTTAAAAAGGCAATTTGAAATTTGAACATAAATTTAGTCTTTATTTTTATTTTCTGCAATATCTTCATGCAAATATAAAAGCATTTCATTTATATACTGAAGCACCAAAAATTATACAACCTATTTTGAGGCTACTGCTTGTGTGTCTTTTATTATTTAGCAATAAATTAGAAATGGTGTACACAACTCACCTAAAAATTTTCACTGTGCTTGTATTACTATGCACTCATTTTTCTACCTTTGCCTTATAAATGGCAAATAATAGACTGAAAAGAAAAGGAACTGTGCTTCACCCTTTTTAATTCCTTCAAAGTTTCCATTTTCAGCAGAAATTGTTTATTAGTACAGAGAGCAGACATAGACAGGAAAAAATATAGGATTCCTTAGTCCTTCATGTCTGGTACAACTGTCTACATTTGAAACAATATCTGTTTTGAATAGATATAAAGGGTCCCACAAGGCAATAAACTGAATGCTCAGTTCTAGATGCAGCACTCTTTCTTGTGGTGAAGACAAGATGCGCCAAGCACCAGATCAGTGCTGGCGAGGCATGGTGAGTGCTATGCAAAAACATGGAAATAAATGGATGTTCAAGGGTGGATTTCCACATTGTGCACACATCCCCTCCATTCACTCACTTACTCTGTTGTCCCATGAGACTTCACTTATAAAACACAAATTCGAAGATAAAATAATCAAAATTTTCCAAAGAGCATGAGCCCCTTCTGATTATGAGGTCTGTGCAACTGTGTAAATTTGATATCTCTTAAAGTGACCTTGGCCATATAACTCAGTACTTTGAGGCACACACACACACACACACACACACACACACACACACACTCACACACTCACACAGTGACTCCTAAACCAAATTGCACTGACTAATCTACAAAAGTCTTCATCAAATTGGTCAGAATAATCCAAATTCCCTTTGATTGCAAAGGTTTTACTGTACCAGTTAGGAAACCCATTCTGGATGCACAAACAAATGCAATGCTTCCCATTGTTCAAGTGCTAGGAGCCTGGTGTTCTTTACACCTGGGCCAATGCACCTCAGGTAGAAACAGGAGCAATGGGATAGGGGCTTACCTTGATGAAGCTAGCTGAAGGAATGACAGAAGAGGGGAGGACTGAAAAGAAACCTGGCCTGCTTTATCAGCACTTTCTCTTTCTGAGGGGGGCAATGTCTCTGGATATTCTCCCCACCATGACTATTACAATGTTTCTAACCCCTCTTTCGCTCAGTTCCCTGAGTCATGGTGGGTGAGTATTAAGTCTGCTTTATTGTTATCTTAAGTGTCTAGAGATTTCTGCTTTGGATTGTGTTGGGTATCATTGGTGTCTGTCTCCATTGACCTTTCATGGGTTATCTGATTTGCTGTGGTGGTAGGTCTCTTGTTTATCTCATCACTTTCTCATAGGTTTTGTTTGGACCCTGTATGATAGGCAAGGGGTGGTTCATTTCCTGCCAGGCTATCAGCCATCATCCCATGTCTTATTGGTGGAATTGGGTTGTCCCTGGCTCTCTCAATGCCTTCTGAAAAATACAAACAGAATCTCCATGGAAGAGTGAGATTAATATAGGTCAAATTAGATAAACATCATTAATTTGGCAAGATTCTAATAGGTGTAGCTCTCTGGTAGTGGGAATTTCCTCTTGGAGCTAAGGTTCTTGGCCCCATAAGATTTTACCATGGATCCCAGTTCCATTTAAGGGTTCCTTGCCACCAAGTGGATCTCTTAGCCAATCAGTAAGCTCACGATTACCCTCCTAGGTTTAGTGCCACTGTTGCACAGATGCGTACTTCTTGACTTGCTGAAGTCAAGCACTATGACTATTTTTCTAAAATTGGGGGTCAGTTTACATTAAATTATTCCTAAATTTTGCTGCAATAATTTCTTTGATCAGTTTCAAATTTAAGTTTCTCAAGATAATATTCTATACAAGCATTATTGAACCTGAACCTGAGATTTTAAAGGGCATAATTTACCATGAAGTTCATTTTTTTAAACAAAAAGAGTTAGCACCTAATATTTGTCATATGCTTTGCCAAATCCTGGCATTGGCATACAGTGGTGGTAACACTGAAGATTTTTTTATAAAGCGGATATGCCATAAGACAATGTGGCTTTTATGTGCTTTCCTTGGCTTTTAAATTATGAACAAATCAAGATGTTTATAATAGGGCAACTGTACATTTTTAGAATCTCCATCTTAATAGTCTTCAAATGACAAAGTTTTAGGCATAGTTTCTTGAAACCTCTGAAAATTATCTGTATCTGTTTTCAAATATTTACATGCCACCATGATAACTGAAAATAGCGTGTGAAAGTAGGGGATTCTCTTCTACATTGATGAAGTGGTTTGATGATCATGTATAAGAAGTGACCTCAACATATAGTCGACCATGCCTTTTAATCATTGTCAGAAATAGCACAAGATCAACAATTGAAAACTCAGATCATGAGTTTGGGCAGATGCCCTCTAGCAGGCACTGGCATAGAGCCAGCATGGCTGTGGAATGGGTCAAATCAGTCACTTATCTGTAAATTCATTTTGCCAATTAATTAATCTTGAAGGTTCACCAGGAGTGACATGGTTTTTTAAAATGATATGTTTTCTACATTCTGTTTGTGAGATACTTTATACCTATGGGAAGGTTGGGATAATGGCAATGACTGCCCTAAAGGTCATCTCCATTATATGTCTATTTTTTTTGGAGCAGACGTCTAAAAACATTTTTTATATGAGCTCAACTCATTTTTTTTAAATTGTTTTGGCCCAATTCCAAGCAATGGCAGCCTTGCGTAGCTTCAAAAGCATATTTCCAGCATCTTGTATGTTAGTCACATGTCAAATATATAACTTTACTTTAAAATTACAACACTGAATTCTCAGTCTACTTTTTTTTTTAATCAAATAATATTGACCTTGAACCTTCTTGTGTCAAAGTCTCAGGGATTCATTTCAAGAAATGGTATTCATGAAGGTCTATGATCCACAGAATATTCTAGGAACTCTGATTTTATTTTGAGGTCAAGCCAGCTGCATATTTATAACACATTGTTTTCAGATAATAATGATTACTTTTACTGCATTTTCTCAGGAGAACAGCACTGACATCATTAGGGAACATAATAAAATAAAAAACATAATAAGAAACAACAATCATTAACAGGACTAGCCCTAGGGATATTGAGGACATTTTCACTTTTATCACACATAAAGGAGATCATATAACACTGTGTTTCCCTTACAGGAATCGTGTTTCCTTAGTAGGAACTGTAGTGAAATTTCTCTCTTTGTTTTGGGAAACTGCTCCTGACCAATAATTAGAATTTTAATACATATTTTTGTGTATTAAACTTTTTTCCAGTTTTATTGATTTTTTTTCCATTTATTTCAATTATCTATTTTTATTATATTAAGTGTCATGTGTTTTCATAATCTGATAAGGCTAAAATCATATAAATGTTAAGAGAAATATTTCCATAAATGTATATGAAGAAACAAAGTTCAAGATTTTAGATAAGAAACTGAATTCTGAGCTGTAATCATAGGATTGGATTAGTGACAAGAAGTGAAGCCAAAGGTCTTTCGAGGGTCAAGAAACACTGAGACTCTCATATTCTTATATAAGAACAGAAATTGCTCAAGGGGCTCATATTAGGAAAAATGGAAGGGAAACGATGTCAACTGTCTTAATATTTGATGGTCATCAAACACAAGTGCCTACATGCAAGAAATGTGAAAAGTTGGAATGTACAGCATGGCCAATGACATGAGCAATTTACATGTGAAAGAACATGCAAAATGTTTTGAAAAAAAACTAAAAGATACTTAGGGTATCAGAGATTTTCTGAAGCTACAGAGGATGGATTAGTGTGGGTCATATAAATAGGAAGAGTCCATGGGTGAACGCTGTGTGGGGCAAGGAGGAAGATATCCATAGAGAGCCCAGCTAGCTGAAGCTAATTTGCATCTAGTTTCAAATGACGCCAGCCCAAAGGGTATGAGAACCTGGTTTGGACAGCCATCGCTTTGAATCTTAGCTAGCTGGGGAAAAAATCAAATTAAGCACATTCAATGTTCCCTTTCTTACTTAGCTATTGTGGTATTTCTTTTATTCTTCTTACTACCTGAAATTCACAGAACTAATTACAAAGGGGGAAAAAGTCAAAATTCAAGTTGTACTAAACATAAGTATTTTAAATTGCCATATTTGTGGCATCATTTTTGTCTGTATCCTGCCCCTTGACCAGCCCAGCCCCATTCTGCACCAATCAGGGTGGTGGGGTAGGCATGTAATTTCACCACCGAGAAGCTGAGGCAGGTGGATTGTGAACTGGAGGCTGTCCTGTGAAAAATAGTGAGACTTTGTCTCAGAAACAAGAAAAAAATAAATAAATTTAAAAGGGTGATCTGTTCATTATGCAGGCTTGTACTCAAAGCACCGTGTCCTCTCGCCCCATTCCTGAATTCAAAGTCCACTCCTGAGTTTGTCCAGTTCCTGACCTTTTAGCTTCCACTCCAGACCCTAAATTTATTCCTTAGAGCTGATGACAGACTTAGTGTCTGAGTATGATCTTTTGTGATCCCATCTCAGATGTGATATTTTACTCATTATTATCTATATTCATTTCTGCATGCAAGTGCACACGCGTGCACGTGCGCACGCAAGCACACACACACACACACACACACACAGCATGTAACTACCCTTCACATCAAAGCTGCTAGTGGGAACTCACAAAACCACAATAGTCAGCTAAACACTTCACCATTCTAGAGGTGTAATAAGCAAATCCCCAGGTGCTAACCTAATCCTGTGCAGCCAGCGTCATATTCCTTCAACACTCAGCTCTCCTCTGAGTGACCAACCTCCATATTCTCTACAACATGGCAAACCTCACAGTTATAACTTTGAATGTAAATGGACTCACATCAGAAGCTTTCCAAGTGTTTCACCACTTTCTGTGTTAGTGGAATTTCTCCAAAGGGTTCAATACACATATTTTACTTGATCTCCAAGTTTTTCATGAAATGTCAATTTTCCATTAATTGACTAGGAAAATAATTTGGTTGTATACAGGCCTTTGGGGACTATCCAACCTTTCAGGATGGAAAACCACCCACTCCGCATACATCTGAGTCCTGTTTTGCATGTTTTCACCACCTGCCACATAAGAGTAATCTGCACATGGAAAAACAGATGGGGATGGGAGCTAATGAGATAAGATACATAAGCAGAAATGAGCTACTGTTCATAGCAAGTAGTGGCTAGATAGTTGCTGTGTTTTTCCAAATAGATCATGTAGGAAGTCTGAACATTGGAGAGTCTTTGGAGTAATAACCTTGAAATTATGACCATGTTGTGACATTTACATGATTAACAAATCAGCATTAATATCCCAAAGTTAACATAAGAAAACTAAGCTTGAAAAGGTTGAAATACACTGCTCCAGTCACAAGTCTACCAAATACAGTAGCTGTAGTCATTCTGCCCTACTCATTCTAAGACCTTCCCTCATTAATTCAATTAACCCTCCTAGAATTCTTATGAGCTCTTTACATAACTCTTCCCATTCACCTATAAGTAAATCAAAAAAAAAAAAACTGATAAGGTAAGGCACTTGCTCAGAACACACCTTCTCTTTCCAAGCTGCCTACATAGGAGACTGAGCCTCAGATTCCTTCCACATCAAACCTTCTGCTCCTTCGACCAAGTAGGAGACCTGGTAACTATGTCCATTGAGAATTTTCCCAGAGGGGAAGCCCCACTATGAATCGGGAAGAGAAAGGTGTCTTGCTAGTAGATAAGATGCAGAAAAGGGTGAAAAATGACTCTGAATAAATTTATCCCTAAGAAATACCAGCTGGCTGCTGCAAATACGTGTAACTCCGCAGTATCTTTGGAAGATAAACACACAGCCTTCCCAGAAAGCTACTTGGCTTGTGCAGCAATGATCTTTGACATTCAGGAAACTCGCAGCGCATACAGAGACATAAAGAGCTTCTTATTGTACTTCTGAGGGGTGATAAAATGTTCCATAAATAAACATTTCACTTTGTTTCCTCCTTAGTGAAATTATCTTTGCTGCTTTGATAGCCTTTCTAGTACTTAGGGCAACTTGCCCTAACCTCTGTTGGAAGAAAATGAGAAATAATTCCTATATGCAAGATAAGACAAATCTAATCGTTGTGTTTGCAAACATCAAATAGCAGTGGGCTAAAGAAGTGTGATATAAAGCTATCAATTAATTTTGTTGTAACTGTATGCACCTGTGAACAACTGCTTAATTAAAGAGCCAAACAGAAACCTCTCACAGTCATACCTCACATTACTCGTGCTTATGTGACTGTCAATTAGCTGGGGCGAATAAACACAATTGGAAGTTTTCCATGTGAACTTCTGGTTTAAAAAAGGACAGAAAGAAAATGAACGAACAAATGAACAAAAGAAAGAAAGAAAGAAGGAGAAAGAAAGAAAGAAGAAAGAAAGAAAGAAAGAAAGAAAGAAAGAAAGAAAGAAAGAAAGAAAGAAAGGAAAGAAAGACAAGATATAACCAAGAGATTTGTGAATAGAGAAAGGAAGGCCCATAGACAAATATGAACCATTCTCTTTGGGATAAAGGTCCATTTCAATAAAGGAAATGAAAGTAGGTTTTTTATCCTGAAAGGACGGAACTCCCTCAATCACTGGAACAAAGAAAATGAAGCTTTCATGCACAAATATACATCAAAAGGAAGAGCAGAGGAGCATCTGGGCTCTTGCTAACAAGAGCTTAGTGCTGGTGTTTTATTTCTATATAAAAGAAAGCAAAGCGAATCCCTGGGCTACTTGTCTCCCAAGATAACAATATTCTAACTCAAGGTCTCACCCACAGTTTTACTCTGTCCACAGTTCTTTAGCGTTTCAAAAAACAACTGGAGCCATGTGTTGAGGGAGGGGATCTTAAAACTTGTGAGAAGAGAATGTCAAGGTTCCCTCTGGAAAGAAGAGATGGATAGTACAAGGTAGAAATTTCCAGTTGTCAGCTCTGTTCTCAAGTGATTTATTTTGTTAATTGAAGGAAAGGAACTGTGGAGTTATGAGATTGAAAATTGAAGAGGCAACATTTGAATTAAGATGACACTATCTCCTTCAACCTTTGTCTTTATAGAGGAGTGAAATTGTGGCTTCTTTAATCCAGGTGCTTTGGAGAAATGTAGAAATTATTTCCTGAAAAAACACACAGCATATTTGCTCTCTTGCTAGAGTATAAACATTTTTACTCTTCATTTCAGTAAAAATAGATGAAACTTGTGCTTTTAAAATTTCTCCTGTCCCATCTTTAATTCCCTAATAAGCCTCTCGACAATTTGAAGGGTTTCATTCAAACTATAATATTTTGTGATCTAGTTGAGGACAGTGATCTGAGAGAGAGAGAGAGAGAGAGAGAGAGAGAGAGAGAGACAGACAGAGAGATCTCATCACAGACCAAGACAAGCCTATAACACCTGCAATCTCCAAGGGCAGGCATGGTTCATACTCTCTTAACTTCTCTGCAGGAAGCAGAACACTTTGTATTCGATTCTGTCCATTGCAATGGAGCCAGATGCAAACATGCAGTGAAGGATGAAGTAGGCATCAATAAACTGAAGGATTATAGTGAAACCACTTACTGGAAGTGTGACAGACTCGGATGGGAAAGGTGACAGTGGAAAGCATGCTGAAAAATCACTGGCTCTCACTGTTTTCTATCACTCACACTAAAGTTATTTCTGCAAATGAAAGAACTAGGGAAGGCCAAGGATTTCCTTTCACATGGCTGTGGCTATTAAGGGAATGAAATATGGGGGTGTCATTAGGCAGAGACTTAAAGAAGGGGGTCCAGTGCAAGCACCTTATATCATGCTACCAGGATATACAAAGATTAGTCCTTAGTACATCAATTAACAACCTCCCTGTCTTTTCTCAGTATTTTTTTTCATGGAAGCAATATTCACAGTTGCTGCCTGAGTTCTTAGACAGTAAAACGCATGCCATAAAACAGGAGATGTGAGGGGCTTCTTATGGAATAATGGAAAAATGGAAATTAGTGTCAAAATGATGTCATGGCTTCAAAACATTGTTGGTACAAGTGCCTGACAGGCATCCTTGACACAGTCTGTAATGACATAGTAAGAAAGCAAAAATAATGTGACAATGACTTTCTGTGGGATGAACGACTGGGTGGGTGCTGCACACCATATGCCCATCTCATGTCGGAGATGCATTTCCTCTCAGAGACATCAATATTTATGAGATTTATTGATTATCTTGTCATGTTTAAAATATGTGCTTAACAGTATATTTAAGGGTCACTTGAAGTCACAGGCACACATATGAGAGAACAGTAGCATCAACAATCAGGGCAGGTCAGATAGTCTGACATTCTTTGTCAGGTCTTTCTAGCTCAAGAACAAATGCCTCTCTATCTCTATCTAAAGAAACAAATCAGTTACAAATTTAAAGTAATAGTCCTGGTTCATCAGCAGACAGTAAGACAGTAAGATGTAGAGTCATCAATAAACATAGTGTGATAAGCCAGGCATGGTGGTGCACACCTTTAGTCCCAGCACTCGGGAAGCAGAGGTAGGAGGATTGCCTTGAGTTCAAGGCCACCCTGAGACTACATAGTAAATTCCAGGTCAGCCTGGACTAAAGCGAGACTCTACCCCAAAAAAACAAACAAAAAAAAAAAGTGTGATAATTGTTTTCCCGTTTATTCACTAAAGATACAAATACAAAACAGATCTATAGTACACATTTGTTGTGTCAGTTTTATGAAATAAGCCATGATAATGAGCTAATGAGATACGTTGCAGTGCCTGATGTTTTGTAAAATGAAAAAATATTATAATCCCATCAGCTCACTTCAGGGGTTAGTAGTCTTTCTGTAACAGGCCTGAGAGTAAATATTGCAGGTTTTTTTTTTCTTGAGGTCTGTCCTCTCTCTTGCAACCAATCAAAAATCAACGTTCCCATGATCGTGTGAAATCAACATGTAAGGGGATTGGCATCTGTGTTCCAACAAAGCTTTATTTACAAAGATGGATGATAGACATAGAGCAGATTTTCACAAATATGTAACTGGAAAGTATTTCCGTCATTATTTTGACATATTATTTCATATTTTCCTTAGAGATACATCCTTGTTGTAACTTTGGAACAGTGAGCAGTCATGTGAGTATTTTTGTCATACAGATGGACACCGCTTGTGGACACTTGATTCATCAAAGGGACTCTGTTCCAGGTTTATGTCTCAGAACAAGTGAGAATTAATAGCAAATCACTCTGTGAACTGAGTTTGGCTTTCTTGCAGTTAAGTTGTCTGTGTTTCCATGATAAAGTCACTGCCTCAAAGACTCCAGAACGAGTGTGGGCACTCCAGGCTTCTGCTTGCAAGGTGCTCAACTGCCTTCCTCCCTCCAATCCTGCATGCCTGTCTTCCTGCCTCCTTCCCTGCCTACCCCCACCCACCTCCCCACAATTTAACCTACTTCCTTACTCCTTTCATTTTCTACCTGCTTCACTTCATCCCTGCCTGGTTCCTTCCCTCACTGCTGGTCTTCCTCCCACACTCTCTGCTTTCCTGCCTTCCTGCCTACAGATATTAGGGCTTGTTTATAGTCTCCCCACTTTTGTAATACAATCCTTATAATCTATCTGCCTCTCTCAATTATTTCTCAATAGTTCTGGTTCTCAAGTTGACCTCTGGCATAAGCCTATCAGAGTTTTGATGAAGAGTACTACATAGTTGAGCCACTTTAAAAAATCAAATTGTCTTTCACATATGTAATAGTGTGACTAATAAACTTTTATTAAAAGAATTAGATAAGACTCCCCCTTGTGCTCGGACCCCCACCAAACTCAAGGTCAGGTGAGGGAGCTGTGCCTTGGCTCCCCACCAGCCCATGTACCCCATGACCCCACCCACTGACCCCAGGTTCCAGACCAGGTAAGGAAGACCACTTTTTGGTGCCAGAGCAGCCTGCGTACCCCAGCTCAGCCCATTAACCTCTCAACCCCAGGTGAGAGTAGGTTTGGGACTGGTGCCCTGACCTCCCACCCACCCTTGGGTGCTTGGACCCCTGACCCTATGCAAGTCCAGGTGAAGGAGCTGTGCCTTGGCTCCCCACCAGCCTGTGCGTACCACCCCGAGTTCCTGGCCAGGTAAGCAAGCCAGTTGCTTGGCTCAAGACCAGTTTGCTCACCTGTGACTCCATCCATTAATCCCTTGACCCCAGGTGAGGTTAGGTTTGGGACTTGTGCTCAGATGTTCCACTGCCCCTTGCACGCTTGGACCCCCACCATACGCAAGGCTACAGGCTCAATACAATGGAGGGAAAACAGATGGACTTTGCTAAAACAGTAAATGAGATAAAGGCAAACCAGCAATCAGAGGAGCTCTAGAATCATCTGGCTAAACTAAACAAAGACATAAACAAATACAAGAATGAGTACCAGGAAGCTTAAAGTAAGACAACCATTGAAATGAAAATGCAACTCAACAAAGAGATGGAGACCATGCAAAAAGCTCTATTAGAAAACCAAAATCAGGGCTGAAGAGATGGCTCAGTGGTTAAGGCACTTGCCTCCAGTGCCTAAGCCCCCCCCCCTTCACAATTCCTCAGTACCCACATAAGCCAGACCCACATAAGCCAGACCTACATAAGCCAGACCCACAAGGTGGTGGCCCTGGTGTGCTCTCTCTCTCTCTCTCTCTCTCTCTCTCTCTCTCTCTCTCTCTCTCTCTCTCTCTCCTTGAAAAATGAATAAATAAAATATTCATAAAAAAGGAAAAAGTAAACCAAAATCAAATGGAAATACTTAAAACTTTTCTAGAATCCCTCACTACCAGAGATCATAAACTGAAAGACAGAACCTCAGACATAGAAGACAGAGCAGAAGAAAGAATTTGGGATAACAAAAAAATTGAATAAGTAAAAAAAAATGCAAACAAAATGTGAGGGAACTATGGGACACCTTTAAATTACCAAACCTCCAGATCATGGGGATACTGGATGGGGAAGAAACTCAGGCACAATTATTGAGGAAAATTTCTCCATTCTAGCAAAAAAGAATCCCATCCAGATACAACAAGCACATAGAACAACAAACAGGCAGCACCAAAGAAGAATCTCCCTAAGACACATTGTTGTTAAAACCCTAAACATTGAAAGCAAGGAGAGGTTTCTAAAAGCAGCAAGAGCAAAACAACAAATCACATATAAAGGCATACCCATCAGAGTTACACCAGACTTCTCCATAGAAACCATGAAATTGAGACGGGCTTGAAATGGTGTACTCCAAAGCCAAAATCACTTTGGCTTTAAACCCAAACTATTGTACTCTGCAAAAGTATCCTTCATCATAGATGGAGAAAGGAAACTAATTCAAGATAAAAGCCAGCTCTACAATTATATGGACACTAAACCAAACGGACAGAGATTTCTCCATGACATATTCCACAGAAGAGCCAAGTAACCAACCCCAAGAGCCATCCAAAAGGTGGACACAATAATCAAGCCTAGAGGAGACAAAATAATAAGAGAGGTATCAAATCCCTTAAATCCTATACTATAACAGGGATTGTGTCAAGCCTCACAGTTATAACTTTGAATATTAATGGTCTTAACTCTCTCATAAAAAGACACAGGCTAACAGAATGGATCAGAAAAATGCATCCTTCCATCTGATGCCTCCAAGAAACCCACCTTACCTCTAAAGACAAGAACCTCCTTGGGGTGAAAGCATGGAAGTTGATCTTCTAAGCTAACAGTAATAATAATAATAAAAAAAGCAGGGATTGCTATACTAATATCTGACAAAATAGACTTCAAACTAAAATCAATTCAAAAGGACAATCAAGGACACTTCTTACTCCTTACAGGAACAATCCAACAAGAGAATATCACCATCATAAATGTGTATGCACCAAATGCAGTTCATAAAGCAAAACCTAATGGAAAACAAAGCAAAAATAAATGGTAAGTCTATAATAGTTAGAGACTTTAATACACCACTATCATCTTAGTCAGATCTTCCAAACACAAGGTCAACAGGGAAATAATAGAACTCAATAACACCATACCATAGATCAAGTGGACCTAACAGATGTATACAGAACATTCCATCCTAACTCTATAGAATATACATTCTTCTCATCAGCTTGTGGAACCTTCTCCAAAATAGAACATATAATAGGACATAAAACATGCCTCAACAAATTCAAGAAGATTGAGGTAGCACCCTGTATCATTTCGGACCACAATGCATTGAAGCTGGAAATAAACAATGAGAGAACAAAACAGAAATCACACCAACTATTGGAGATTGAATAATACACTATCAAACAATGAATGTGTCATTCAGAAATTAAATTGGAAATTTAAAAATTCCATGAACTAAATGATAAGGAAAATACATTATACTAGAACCTATGGGACACAATGAAGGCAATTTTCTAGGAAAATTTCTAGCACTGAATGCCTTCATAACAAAGACAGAGAGATCCCAAATTAATAACCTAACTAACCAGCTGAAGACATTGAAAATATTAGAACAATTCATCCCTAGGAACTCAAGATGAAAATCAATAATTAAGATCAGAGCAGAGATCAATGAATTAGAAGCTAAGAAAACTATTAAAACTGATGAAACAAAGAGCTGGTTCTTTGAAAAAATAAGCAAGATTGACAAGCCCCTGTCCAGTCCAAACAAATGGAAAAAAGAGAAGGCCCAAATCAACAAAATCAGAAATGAAAAGGGAGAGATCACAATGGACACCAATGAAATTAGAAAATTAGAAATCACAACCTCTATTCTACAAAATTGAAAAATCTGGAAGAAATGGAGAAATTCTTGGACATCTACCACTTACCAAAACTAAACCCAGAGTAGATAAATCTCCTAAATAAACCAATTACATCAATTGAAATTGATAATGTAATCAAAAACCTCCCAGAAGGAAAAGTCCAGTTCCTGATGGATTCTCAGTTGAATTCTACCAAACCTTCATCACATAACTCAAACCACTCTTTCTGAAGCTTTTTAGAGTAATCAGAGAACAGGGAATACTTCCAAACTCTTTCTATGAAGCTTGCATCACTCTAATATCAGAACCGGACCAAGATAAATCCAGAAAGGAAAACTTCAGACCTATATCCCTGATGAACTTAGATGCAAAAATTCTGAATAAAATCCTTGCAAACCACATTCAACAACATATTAAAAGTATTATCTACCTCGACCAGGTAGGCTTCCTCCCAGGGATGCAGGGTTGGTTCAACATATGGAAATCAATCAACATAATCCACCACATTAATAAACTTAGCCCCCCCCCACACACACAAACACATGGTTATCTCAATCAATGCAGAGAAAGCCTTTGACAAAATCCAACACCACTTCGTGATCAAAACATTTGAAAGACTTGGAATAGAGGGCCTATACCTCAACATAATTAAGGACATATATAAAACGCCTAAAGCCCAAGTAATACTCAATGGGGAAAGACTCAAGGAGTTCCCACTAAGTTCAGGATTAAGACAGGGGTGCCCACTTTCATCAGTGCTCTTCAACATAGTCCTAGAAATTCTAGCCAATACAATAAGACAGGAGAAAGACATAAAACGGATACAAATTGGAAAGGAAGAAGTGAAACTATCCCTTTTCTCAGATGACATGATCCTATACATAACAGACCCTAAGGAATAGTATCACTAAACTCTGAAGGTAATAAATTCCTTTAGCAAAGTGGCAGGATACAAAAAATTAACACAGAAAAATTAGTAACCTTCTTTTTTTTTATATTTACATGATGGAATTCTTATTTTTTTTATTTTTTAAAATTTTTTATTATTTTTTTATTGTCGATAATGAGTTACAACATTTGGTGGGCAAACAATGAGTTGTTATCCCCAATTCCCCACTGCCCTCCCCTCCCCCCTCAACTGGATAACCTCCTCCATGGGTCGTCTGGATCAGTCCTTGTGACAGGGGACCATGGATAGACTAGTATTCAGCCAGGTTCTCCTGTCCGTACCACTGGATAGTCTCCCCCACCACGGCTCTCACAGTCTTTCCGCCCCCTCTTCCACATATTT
>PVHP010013643.1:0-40598 GCA_004024765.1 Zapus hudsonius
GGGGGATAATGGCGGCGGGAGCCAGCCAGCCGGGGCGGGAGGGCTCGGCCCTCTGCTCCACAGGGGAGCAGAGAGGGGGGGAGATTTCGAACTCGGGTTCGGCCGGTGTCCAAAGCCTGGATAGCAGTTGAGGGGGGTCAAACCTTTAGGAGAGTCCTGGCGAAGTTGTTACTCGGCCACCATCTTGCTCCGCCCCCCAGTAGACTCATAAATTTCTTTTTTTAAAAATTTTATTTTTTAAACAGGCAGTTGGCCAGGGAAAAAGTCCCAAGGAGAGCATTGGATGCCACCTTGCCTACCCTGGCATGACTCGACCCATATCTGATCCAGTCTCATCCAAGATGGCTACAGGCAATCCCTCAGTGTTGCAGTCAGCTCCATGTTGTCAGTATGAACATCCAACTAGACACAGTTTATGAGAGGAAGGGATTTATTTCAGTTCACAAATCCAGGGGAAGTTCCATCAATGGTGTAAGAAGCTGCTCACTTCCATAATTCCAAGCAAAGAGAAACAACTACAGCAAGCAAACATCCAGCAAGCATTAAGCATGAACTGTCAAAGCTCATGCTGTTCTCTTTGGGCTGGACTCTAGGATTTACCCCAGTGATATGCCCCCTCTAGCAGGGTTCTGCCTGCTAGGGGCTGAAGTTGCAAGCTCAGTCTTAATAAGACCTGGAGTCTATGGGGCTATGCATCTGCTCTAACATGTTCAAATCACCACACTCAGCAACAAGGCTTTCCGCTGCTTCTTTAAGTGTCCCAGGCCTGGAACACCTGGCTGGGTAGGCTGGCCCCTCCTTAGTCAGCCTCAAGTTCACTGACCAATCAGGTCTTTCCCTTACACTCCTGAGCCTGATGACAAGCTCATCCTAATTGGGTATTTTAACCATAAATGGACCTGACACATGCCTGTGAATTCTCCTGGGGCCTGACTCGCCTGGTCCTTGCTTTTGTAAACTCCCCCTTTCCAAGTCTGCAAATATGCTGGAACTTAAGACAGATGAACTTACATATGTAACATATAGCTCAATAAAGCTCTCTCAAATGGTATTGGCTGCATTGAATGCAGGAGTCTGATCACTTTAGAATGAGGCTATCACATTTTACTGTTAATGTAACCTAAGATCACAATAATTTTAAATAGCAATGTTTCACCCAGGTGCTTCATACTAAATTTGTGGTGGTTAAAATTTCCCTGGTCTTTTCCTGTGCAATAATGGCACTTAAGCTAGGTGAGCAATCAATGACTCTCTGATTGGCTAAGAAATCCTTGCAGTGGCAAGGAATACATAGCTGGACCTGGGAGCCAAGGCAAATTCCTATGGAGAATAAGAACCCAGACTCCAAGGGAAAGCCCCACTAACCATCATCCTAAAGAAAGTGTACGTACATTAAAATCTTGCCAAATTAGCAATGTTTGTCGCATTGAACCCATGCTGATTTCACTCTTCATTGGAGAATTTATATGTATTTTTCAGAAGGTAGCGAGAACCATGGATAACCCAATTCTACTACCAAGACCTGAAATAATAGCTTACTCCCAAGCAGGAGATGAACCACCCCTAACACATTATCTAGGACCCAGGTGAAATCACAGAGGAAGTGGTGAGATGAGCAAGAGTCGTGCTTCCACAGTGAGCCTGACTACCTATGCAAGAGAAATGGAGGCAGACTCAGAGGATACTCAAAACAGTCCAAAGTAAAAACCTGGAGACTCTTAAGAGCTCAAAATTAAAGCAGACTTATAACCTACCCACCATGGGTCAGGGAACTTTGCAGAAGAGTGGGTGGAAATATTGTAAGAGCTGTGGTGGGGGTTAACTAGAAGCATTTCCCCACCAAAAAAACCAGATTAACATTATCAGAAACAATTGCTCTTGAAAATGTATATTTCCCAAAGAGCCTTGTTAATGCTAATCCTTATTAACTTTATTAATAAAACAATTTGAAACAGAGATGAGAAGAACAAAAAGTACAGTGATTTTTTTTCTCACTCTCTGTTGGGTTCAACATCCTTCAATCACAACAAAATTCTCAAGTTCCTTATAGAAAATGGCATAATATGTGTCATTGCATACTAGAGGAGATCATACAGCGATATAGAACATATATAAGATGATAGTAAGTAGTTGCTATCCTGTAATGTTTAGAGAGTTTAAAACAAGTACAGGGTTAGTACAGATTTAATTTTCACAAAGTTTCTGATCCGTTGTTGGTTGAGTCCACAGATGAGAACCCACAGATACGGAGATATTTAGTTTTCATGATAAGGATTTGGGGGTCTACCTAATAACACAAACTGATTTATTTCTAATATATAAAGTCCTCTTTCTGGTATGTTACACATTTATCCTAGAGGGGAGTAGACCATGGGAATATCAGCTACAAAGAGTTGAAGTTCAGGCACTGGGAAATTGCAGTAAACTTTTTATGCTTTTTTTTGTTTTGTTTTGTTTTTCGAGGTAGGGTTTCGCTCTAGCCCAGGTTGACCTTGAATTCACTCTGGAGTTTCAGGGTGGCCTTGAACTCAAGGCAATCCTCCTACCTCTGCCTCCCGAGTGCTGGGATTAAAGGCGTGTACCATTACACCCAGCTTAAACTTTTAAAAATATAATTTCAGAAGTCCAACCTAGGATCAAGAGTGGAAATTCCAGATCTCAATTTCTATCTAATCAGAGAAATGCCTAACTAGAATAACTTACAACATTAATATTGTTGTGGAGGTTGGAGACCAGTTCATGACTTCCTTGGAACTGCCTCACCCCATCCAGCAATGGGCAGCAATGGGCATCTGCCTGACTGGGCAGAGCATCAAGTCACCAGGATCCCCACAGCCCTGAGTGCATCAGAGGTGGGTATAGGGCCTGACAGGGGAACAGCAGAACTAAGAAGATGTAGAGAGCCACACCAGTAAGAGCCTTTGACATGAGCACAGCCATATCTACCTCCAGCTAAACCAGCAGAGACCAGAGCTGGCCACAGCCCCTCCTTAACTCCTCCTCCTGGACTGTTTGTATGGGCCTGACCTTGTGCAGAAAACCAATCTGCAGCTGCCTCGTTTCTACATTGTCTGACCTTGTCCCCCTCCCCTTGCCTTTTCTATATTTGATAAAAGGAAGTTGTTGCCAAAGCTTTTCTGCGAGTGTATAAAATAGACCTACGCTGGGTAGGAGGGGCTTTAGAGTCTTCATCAGAGACTGCAGACCTTTCTAACCAGAGTAGGTTTATTTTCTAACCCCAGCTTTCACCCTATTACTTGTGTCTGCTTTTCTTTCTTTCTAATCCCTGAGTTCCCCCAACAGGTCAAAGCTGCACTGGTTTCAGCAAGAAGATAAATCTCAAGACTTTCATCTTGAGCAAGGAGGCTGACCCTTTTCTGTTAGCCCCCCAAAAAGAAAGGCAGGCAGCAATTGCCTTTGTGTGACCAGATGGGGCAAGCCTATTTGAGGTCAAGTGGAGCTCGGGCATGGGAGTAAAAGCCAGACCATGATGGAATTGGTTGAATGCTGCTTATGTCAGAACTGAAGTGAAGGTTTCAGATGGTCATGCTGTGTAATATGAGGAAACAAATCCCTGTTCTCCTTCTGGCAGTTTGGATTGGATTTTCTATGAGAAAAAGTTGGGCTGGGAAGATGGCTCAGCCTATAAATTGCTTGTGATGTTAGCATGGGGACCTAAAGTTTGAGGACCTGAGTTTGATCTGCTGAACCCATGTGAAAAACAAAATGTCAAGGGGTGGTAACCCTACTGGTTATCCCAGCACCGGGGAAGGTGGTGACAGCCAGATCCCTAGGCTAGCTGGAGAGTCAGTGTAGCCTGCTTGACGAGCTCCAGGCCAGTGGGAAACTCTGTCTCCCAGAAAGGTGGATGATGCCTATGGAATGACTCCCGAGATTGTCCTCTGGCACACACACACACACACACACACACACACACACACACACACACACACACACACACTCACACACACAAACACTAGGAAATATAAAAGGGTTTTTAAATTTATGTATTTATTTGGAGAGAGAGAGAATAAGAATGGATGAACAAGAGTGAGTATGGGCATCAGAGTCTTGCCACTGCAAATGAACTCCAGATACATGTGCCACTTTCTGGATCTGGCTTTATGTGGGTACTGGGGAATAAAACCCCATCCAGCAGGCTTTTCAAGCAAGTGCCTTTAACCACTGAGCCATCTCCCCAGACCTTTGTAAATGTCTCAACTAAAATGAATGAATTCATTTTAAGAGATAACTTACTCATCCCTGGTCACACAGAAGGTCACCAGCCTTCAGAACAGACATTCAAAGTGTCTGAAAGGTTGGCCTTGAGGACTTTTAACTCTATATTCTTGGCTTTTCCAAAGATCTTAAACTGTTTTGTGGTAGGGATGGAACCCCCGGGGGTTTTGTGTATGTCAGGTAAGCACTCTACCAGACTTCTACTCCTTCCAAAGCTTTTCTTTGTTTTACTTAAGTTCTTCCCAGTGGGTTTGGTAGCTTCAAAGAGACTCTAAGGACACTGGATTGGTCATCCTTCAGGTCCAAATGATATGGAAGTGATGTATGTCTAGGTCTGGGATGCATATTTAATGGAGACATCCATAATGTTTAATCCTGGAATGAATGACTTACAGAGTTGGATTACTCACTTTGCACTAAATTAAGTTGTCTCATTTGGACAAAACAAGGCTTCTTGACAGGATTTGCATTGTGGCCTTGGCTGATTAATGAGTTTCTTTGTCAGGATGAATTATTGATTAGACCTTTGTAGCATCTGCCAGGCGGATGATGGAAAGCTATTTGATTTTAAAGATGCTCATATTCAGACATATGCACAAAGGAAAATTTGAGTACTGTACTTTTAACCCCCTATCACTTAATCATTCCATGAATATTTATGGAAACCCAAGCTGAGTTATATCATCAGTATTGAGTCATTTTTAGGTGAAAAAATAAGTAATATTCCACACCTGTGAATTAAAATGTTTTCCCCTTTTATTGTTATAATTATATGTGTTTTAGGTACAGATGTTCATTTTTTAACATGGGGAAATCTCCTTTCAAAGCAATTACATTTCCAAGATGTGTTTAGTGCTGCAAAATGTATTCCCCTCAATTCCTGTATCGCATAATAGTTAATTAGCATTTAGTATGTGCTGAGTACTTTGCTAGGAACGTTGCATAGTTCTACCATTCAATTCTTACGAAAACTTACAAACTAGCTACTATTTTTATCCCTGATTTATGAATGAGGAATGAAGTGATGGAAGGTAGCTAGCTTTCCAGGCCCACATGGAGCCAGAGTTTAAAAACACAGGCTTGGAATCAAGCCTGTAATCTATATCTAAATAATCTCTACAAATCCTATGCTATTTGCATTTTTAATATGGCTATCTATGTGACAATGTGGGATTGTACCAGTCATTTTCAGAAGTCATCACATTATTATCTCCATTTATCATTGGAGGAAAGTAAGACCCAGAGAGATAAAATGACATGACAGGGGTCACATTGCTTTGTACTGCTTCTCAACTCCTTTCATCGCCATAGGACATCAAAGGATTATCTCTAATTAGGTAGCACTTTCACTGATGCAAGAGACCTTTTGAATCTCCTCACAGTACTTCACACAGTTATAATATAATGAATTTTATACAGTAAGTGCAAACATAAAAAGTCAAAGTATTTCATTTTCTCTAAATCAGACTCTAAACCTACAAACTAGTAGGCCATAAGGAAAGAAACTTTCAATAAGTTTTGGAGTCTTCTTTCTCCTCCCCGGAGGGTCACACCCACATTTTGGAGACACATCTGGTGGCCAGAAAGTGAGGGGAAGATGCTTTCATTGGCACTCTATCCTAAGAGTCTCCACTACCCAGCTCAGGAAGGAGGAGGAGTTCCATGAAGACACCTGTCTGATACTTACGTGGAAAGCTTGGGCTTAGATATACTTAGCCAGGTGGGATCCCCAGGAACTAGAGTCCAGCTCCACTGAGAGCTCATCTCTCCATGATCTGACCTTGTCTCTTAGGCGCTGCTCTGATGAAGCTCCATCTCCTTCCCATTCCTGGGCATCTCTCTCTCTCTCTTTTTAATTTTCCTCTCTTGCTTCAAAGTCACTTTCCTCAATCTGTTCTTGCTACCTACCAATCCTACCCCAAGTTTGTCGAGAAGATTCTCAAAAACCAAAGCTAAAATACCAAAGGTCTATGGACAACCTGGGCCCTTGACTTTGTAGCCAAAATTCCCAGAGGAATGGGAACATGAAGATTCTACTACTCTGCCTGGAGGGAGGGGTGTGTCAGAGAAACTGGGAGGAAGGCAGCCTGTGCTCCTCCCGCACAGACCTTTCTTTCCAGTTCCCTTTGAAGGAAGAGAACCTGTGTCATAGCCACGATTGAGTTCTCTCCCATGCCTGGGAGAGACATGCTAATGTCAAGGGCAAGTTGGATGTCTACCTCCTAAAGAACAATGTTAGTGGTACTGAATTAAAGAAGAAGAATCAGGAAGCCAATCTGAAGAAAAGGGGAACAGTGGGCTTAATGACAGTCAAGTGTAGTGAGAAGTGGCCGGAAGGTAGATCTGTAATTCTAAAACCCAAAAACCTCCGGAAAGCAGGTGGAATGTGTGGGCTGCCATGGAGGCAATTCATTTTCCTGATGATGGATGGGGATATTCAAACAGAGACTGAGAGCTAATGTATCAGAGTGTGGTGGTTTATACTCGAATGTAATCTGGGGCACTTGATTTTTGGATGCAGTGCTAGAGTTCAGGGCTTGGTGCTTGCATCCAGCTCTCTATCATGAAGCCTGACTTCAAGTTTGGATACTTGACCTTTAAGGAGACGTTTGACCCTAGAATTCTATGTTAGGAATAATCAGAGGGTCTACAGCCCGTGGGGATGGGGACAGTTAAGATGGTCATGAATACTGTGACATATCAAAACACAAGCTATTCCTCCTCACGATGCCCTTGTGTGTATATTATCCTTCCTTTGTAAAAACCTGACATTCTGATTAATGCTCACATGACCCAGGGCATTGGTGTCTCCAGAGTTAGTGGATTCCCTAAGGAAAGAATCCTGGGAAAATAGACTAACTGGCCTCAAGGTAAATGGAATTCCTCAGTGGGTTTCCAAAGAAGAGAGTCTGGGAAAACTAGACCAGGTAAAGGGAAGGACTTCTGACAGAAGGGCTTTTCTAATCTAGAAGCAAGGAAAGGGGCATTTTTACCTGTAGACTGGAGACCTCATGGCAAATCCTGTTCTCACTGACTGAAAGACAGATTGTCTACCTAGAAGGGTGCTCAGATGAAAGTCTGGTTCTCAGATCTTCAAGTGACCCATGGCGAAAGTGGGGTCTGGAAAGAATCAGAAACACCCTTGCCACTGGCAGGCTGCTGAGGGTCTGCCTTGCTGAGCTGGAGCTCTTGCCTGTCTGCAGGAGCCTCTTCTCCAAGCCTGGGGGTCATGTTACCATTGGAGAAAATAGTTTTGAACACCTTGCGAGGTGTAAAGTCTGAGCTATGCAGTCAGGAAGTGAAGATCTGGAGGCACAGGGAGCTTGAAGAACTTCCTGGGAGCCTTGGCTAAGTGCTACCTACGTGCACTTCACCAGAGTTGTGCAGGCATTTATTCCAGTCATAAGAAAGGTGGTAAGACGACAAAACCCTTTTGTAATTTACTTTCCAGTGTATGTTCTTTGCTGACTCATCCCTGGTCGGACGTCTCTTGGGACCATTCTTGTTTATATTTGAGTCATGTTATCTCACACACTTGGAGCCTTTATGTCTTGCATTCATATGGCAAAGCTGAAAAGGGGAAGGGGAGCTCCTCTCCTCTGCTTATATATTTGCATTCAACCCAGAAAGCACTTCTCACCCCCTCTACTCAAAATTACAACAAGTCTTAACTGTGTGTGCCTGGGATCACCACAGGCAGCTCCTGATCCTCATTGTGTGGAGAAGCCCATGATTTTGCACATCTAACAAGCTCCTTCTTGCTTCTGACAGGGCTCACGGGTATGCAGGGTGGGTTGGGAGGCTGTGATGATAGCTTAGACTTAGGGTTTGGCCCTCCTTGGCCAATCAGAAGAGCGTTGGCAGGATTGGAATTTGCTAACAAGTCTCATTTCTGTAGAAGCTCCATAGGATCCAGGTAATTTGGCAGGAGGCAGCATCACCAATAATTCCCATTACACTTCCTCCCAAGCCTCCCAATGCTAAGGCCTTCTGATGTCTGTTGAATGAAGGTATGGTCAATTCTGAGATGGACACTTTAGGGTCTTCCTTGTTGCCTTGTGAAGCTAAATCAAGTCTGTCCAACCTTCACACTAGGAACACTTGCCTGCCTTCCTCTTGGTCCCACTGCTCTAGTAAGGAAACTAACTTTCCACTTACTGAAGTTCATTTGCAGAATGTCATTATCATTGTACCATTCATAATTCATTGTTTAACCTCCCTGGATAGCAGGAAGTACAATTTTGAACAGCTCCCCTGGAATAAAATCTCAGGGTTAATAATCTCTGCCCTGTGAGTAATTGGAAAAATGGTATTCTGGTAACAAGACATTAACAAAAAACCAAGCTTTATCAATTTCTATGAGATATAAAAAGTTAAGTGGTGGCTAGAATATTTTCACTCTCAATTTCCTTTCCCTTGATGCACACGGGACCATCTGGACAACTAGATTCTGATATTGATCCTTTTTTGTTAACCTGTTTTTTAAAAATATATTTCTTTGTTAGAGAGAGAGGGAGAGAGAGAGAATGAGTATGAATGTGTCAGGGCCTCCTGCCATTGCACAAGAACTCCAGATGCATGCACCACTTTGTGCTGACTTTACATGGTTATTGGGGAATTGAACATGGTCTGTCAGGCTTTGCCAGCAGGTACCTTCAACTGCTGAACCATCTCTCTAGCCCTTTGTAAACTTTTTATTGAGAACCTCTATACATATAGAGAAGATAGCATGAATCATACACAACACTTCCTTCACACAACACTTGCTTTTATTCTTCCCAAGTTCTCTGATTCTCTCCTTTCCAATTAGTCTCTTCTCTGCTTTGATGTCATCGTTTTCCCCTTCTTTTATGCGGGCCTTGGTTGCATGAGTTACTGTGAGATCATGAATGAACATCTTGACTTCACAGTGACCGAAGGGGGACTTTCACACTCAAACCATTCTGTGTGTCTGGCTGGGTGGGCAAACCTGTTTTCAATATTGCTTGGTTTTCACTGCCTTCTATCAAGTCAAAGGGGTCTGAGCCTGGCAGAAATTAAATGAATTTTATCTGGTTCAATGATACTGGCAACTGCCCAGGAGCCATTTCCTCTTTCATGTTCTGGTGGCACTTGGGCACCAGCATGCTTAAATGGTTTACCCTCCTATCTGTCTTTCCAGGGTTTCTTGGTGCCTGTGCCCTACACTGTAGCTGCTCTGTCTGCTTCAGAATCCCATGATGGTCTCGTGTACTATTGCAGAGACCTCCCGTGGTGTTTTCCCCTGTGGTGCCATCAGAAACTCAGGGAACATTCTGGAAACCTTCATTTGCTCCAAAACCCTCACTGGCTCACCTAGAGGATCCCATCACTGTGTTTAGCTGGGCCTCTAAGAGTGTCCTCTGGAATGCCAGTCCACTCCTTCCTGGATATAGCTAGGCCATTTCCCTGAGAGCCTCTACACTGGACTGAGGATGGGGGCTCAGATGCTCACTGCCCTCCATTGCTTCCCCCTGCTCTTCCCCCTCAATAGAAAACAACTTCAAAACCAGCCCCCATCTTTCGTAAACCAGGTGGCAGACAGAATGTTCAAGCAAACCATTGATATACCAAGAGAGCGTTCATGAGCACCTTGGTGGAGAACTGCTCAACCTCAGAGGGGAGTAATAGAGTTGATGATCAGATCATTTCATTGATTCTTCTCTGATAAGCTTCTTGGATGAGCTGCCAAGTATCCTTTCTGTTGCTTTGTTTTGCACCACCAGCAAGTTTTACTGTGCTAACGTGCTTTGCAGGAAAGAAGGGAAAGCAGATAGGAGTGGAGGTAGGGAGGAGGTTGGTCCTTTCTCAGCTGGGTTACTCTTTCAGCAATGATACCAGATTCATCATTCAATTGCGTCTAGATGTTTCTTTCTGGGTTTTACATTTTTTTCCATTGGAATAACTGATATTTATATGTAGACTAATTTAAAATAGTTATGACTAGCTTTAAGGCATGCCAGGTAATTGCATTTTTAGGGTCCTTTTTCCCTTACCGCTCATGATTGATCGTTATTTTCACTCTTTTTGTTAATAGTACATTTTTGTGTGCCATTTTCTTGTGTGCAACCAATATTTCTTGAAGAATGCCATTGGGGTAAGCATTTTGAGTAACTTTAGGCTTTATTGTAGGAAGGATGAGCTGGATATAATAATAGGGCATGCAGGTCACCTCAGCACTCGGGAGACGGAGCTAGAAGGATCATGAGGATGAGACCAGAAGAAAAGAGGGAGGAGTGAGAAAGGGAGAGAGAGAGAGAGAGAGAGAGAGAGAGAGAGAGAGAGGAAAGAGGAAAGAGGGAGAGAAGGAGGAAAGGAGAGAGTGTGAGAAGGAAATGGAAGAAGAGAGGGAGGGAGAGAGAGGGAGAAAGGGGGAGGGGGGAGAGGGAAGGAAGAAGAGAGAGGAAGAGAGGGAGAGAGTGGGGAGGAGAGTGTTGTAGTCAGCCACACGTTGCTGGGATGAATCTCCAAACCAGGCACAATTTTGGGGAGGAAAGTATTTATTGAAACTAACAGACCCAGGGGAAGTTAAGGAAAAAGGCTGGCCCCCTTGCACAGATCCAAGCAGAGACAGAGACAGAAGCCCACCACCAGCATCTCAAGCAAGCACACTCCAAAACTAGCAAACAAGAGGAACTCCAGGCTTGCGCTCAGACTGCTTTTTGCATATGTAAAGCTAGAATTCCAGACCCACCCCAGAAACACCTTAGGGCTGAACCCTAGGATCTGGCCAAGGTGACACACCTCCTCCAGCCAGAATTGGCTGGAGACAATTTTCAATTATTATAAACTTTTGAATCTATTGGGGGACATTATTTAAACTACCACAGAGAGAGAAGGAGAAAGAGGGAGGGAGAACAGGAAAGAGGGGGAGAAGAGAGGGGAGAGAGATAGAGAGAGGAAGAATGTGAAAAGGAGAGAGAGGGAGGGAGGGAGAGAGATGTATTTGCATGCTAATACTTTTAGTAGGACTTGGGCAAATTTTTCTGGTTCCCTGGAAGATTTCCCCAAATCCAAAAGGAGCTTTTGTAGCCGGAAGCCACACAGATCCTCTTTTGTCAGGATGTAGAGGAGGAGAGAAGACTGTTAGTTTTATTCTAAGTGATCCATGTGATATGAAGAGACATTTAAAAATTTTGTCCCTGGTTTGCAAAACCATAGTGGAATATTCTACAAAATGTTATGGACCACATGTAAAGATATGAACAAGATTCTCTGCCTTTGCCACCCTTTCTCCTTGAGTTGTGCACATTGCTTCAGTCCCCACTCTGATGGTTGTGAGCTATGGTTGCAGTTACTCCTCACTGTTGGCAGGGAGCGCCTGACCGAAAGCTGCTGATGGGAGGAAAGTTGTTGACTTTGGCTTACAGTCTCCAGGGGAAGCTCCATGATGGCTGGGAAGGGATGGCATGAGCAGAGGCTGGATATCACTTCTGCCACAGCAGCAAGAGAGTGAGCTGAACTCTGTGTGGTAAAGGGGAGCTGGCTATAACACCCACAATACTGCCCCTAACAACACACCTCCTCCAGCAAGGCGCCACCTTCCAAATTACCATTGTTGGGGGCAGGCAATTCACCTCCTTAGTCAGCTTCAACATCAAAGGAACAGATGGATGAAAAGCCCCTACTCCCTTCTCAGGAGGAAGAAAAAAAAAACATCACTGGTAAAGAAGGTCTAAGTTTAAAGGAATGTCTGTAAATAAACAACCAGATGGTTGCCATGAGATTAGAGTGACCACTTAGATGTGGCCAGGATGTGGGTTAAAAGGCCAGGAGCCACCTGTGGGCCATAAAAAATAGCAGAAACTGTTTAGAAAAGATAGCGGATAACTGTTTAGTAGAGATTGTAGAGAACTGAGAAGTTCCCATGCTTGTAACCTCAAACAGCCACCTGTATGCCATAAATTAATAGATAACTATGAAACGTCATATGCCTGAAAACTAAAACCTATAAAACCTAGTGAAGAAGGAAGAAGGGGTTCGGGGACAGAGGTTCGACTTTTGAGCCTAATCCCAGACCTCAGCATGCTGAACAATAAAAACCTCATTGTGTGAATTGCATTATCGTGTCTTCTGTTCTGTAAGGAGTGCTCGACTTTGGACTGCAACACCATCATCTGGGGATCAAGCACTCAAAACACATGAATTTATGGGGGACATCTGATTCAAACCACCACAGCTATAAACAAACACCCCCAAAATTCTGTTTATTTCTACAAACACTTTTGGATAAGGAGTGTATAATTCAGGGTTTTACCTTTGTCCTTCTGACATTGTGTTAAACTTTTGAGTCAATATATTTGTCCTGTCCTTAATATTGTTATGCAGAAAACAAAACAAAGAACCTCACCAGTCTTTGGACTATAAGGCAATCCTGAGATTAAAATGCACCTGCAGACCTGTTGGTCTATGAATACTCTGAGAAAGTGACTGAGTGCCTTTCCATCATTGATCACACGGGCTTGTCTGAAGCACATCTTGGAGGAGGCAACTGCATTAAGAAGGTTCATGAATCGCTCTGGAAATGAAATGTCATGAGAACAGAGTCCTGAAGGCTCCGTCCTCTTTCACCTTCGTACAATATTGATGGATCATGTGTGGGTGAGTGAGAGATGGAGTCGCTGCATGATCACACCCAGTGAGTTTTCTGTCCTTGCTGCCCGTGACTTTGCTGTTGCAGGACACAGCAATGCAAACACACACATACACACACACACATGCACGCACGCACACATGCACACACTCCTCCTCTACACTTTAAGAATGAGCTGGTGTCTAGGAAGCTATACATACTAAACTTAGCGGAATTTGCCACGGTATGTTATTACTGCTAAGAACAGACTTGTGGCACCATAAGTAGCAGAGTCACCTCATATGAATGTATACATTGGCCAAACAGAGCTCCGAGTGCCAGAGATGCTTGGATTTCCTGGGCCTTTTGGCTTCCTGAGTTGCTGAATATCTTTGATCTCTGCACTTTCCCACTAACTCACCTCTGCTGTGCAAGGAGTGGCAGTTGGGCATGTTGCTTTCAGGTTCAGTTAGACTGTTCCTTGCCCAACAAATGCAAGTGTGATGAGCTACTTATGGTAAGGAAGACCCTCAGGAATGTGGGAAAAGCTGACAGCTACAACATAACAATGAACTCTGTGCAATTTAATTTTAATTGGGAGGCAAATGTTGGTATGAACACTTATAACTTGGTTCTAGTTTTTTGTATGTATATATGTGTGTGGTATGTGTGCATGTATATGTGTTCATAGGTATGTGTGAGGGTACACATGCATGTGTGTTTACAAATGTGTGAAGGCCAGAGCTGTTATTAGGGTCTTCCTCCATTGCTTTCCACCTTACTCTTTTAAACAAAAGATACTTTTATTTATTTGTTTATTCATGAGAGACAGAAAGAGAGAGAGGGAGAGAAAGAGAAAGAGAGAGAGAGAATGTGTGTGTGTGTGTGTGTGTGTGTGTGTGTGTGTGTGTGTGTGTGTGTAAGGGCATACCAGGGCCTTCTGCCACTGCAAATGAACTCCAGATGCATGTGTCACTTTTTTCATCTAGCTTTTCATGGATCCTAGAGACTCAAACTCGAGCCATCAGACTTTGCATGGAAGTGCCTTTAACTTCTGATCCATCTCTCCAGCCCTTTTTTTTCTGAGACTGAGTGTCTTCCTGAGTACAGAGCTCATCAATTCAGCTAGCCAGAGAGCTCCAGAGATCCCCTGTCTCCACGTCCTCTACGCTTGGATTAAAGGTCCACACCACCACACTGGGCATTTTTATATATGTGCTAGGGATCCGAGCTCAGGTCCTCCTGCTTGTGCAACAAACACTTTACCCACTGGGAGGTTGATCCCCCAGCCTTGGTTGTTTCATCAAAGAGCAAAGCTACAGGGTTAAAAGCCACAGAGCTGAGATGTTATAAATCAGTATAAAGACCCAGAACTGTTAACACATTTGGCTTCAGAGCCAGCTGGTTAGTCCTGCTCTGTGTGGTCTTGGGAAACTCATATCACAGATCCAGGTCTCCCTTATGCTACTTGTAAACAGGAGTTTTATTTCAATGTAATATCAGGCTTGCTTCTTATGGCTGCTGAAAATGCATTCCCCATGATGTATACCATGTCACAGGCTTTTAGCAGAGGAGCAAATGTGTCTTTAATGCAACAGACGCAGAAGTCTAAAGAGTTATCTAAAATCGAGTAGCGTCCAGCTGAGAAACACTGTTATGATCTTGACCACTATGATATTACAGTTGAGATAGATCATGAATGACAGAGCTCATGCAAAATGCCACTAAGAGGAGGAACTATTTTTATTATAGCAAGTCGTATTTATAGGTTAAAAGAAAATAACACTTTCTGTTTGGGAATTTCTCATAGGTCACTCTGGCCTCTATGACATTTGTAAATGATCTTTTCATATTTCCTTGTTTCATTTTTCAAGAAGCAACTGAGGTTTTTCATGAAACACATATAGCCATGGTCAGAAACAAAACGTTCTGTCTCTTAGCCTGTCCCTGCCTGTGGAGCAGAGGCTGCCCGAATGCAGGGCGAAATGAGAATACAGTGTAAATAGCAGACTTCTGCTCTGCGTGTGTGCGTGGCTGAGGGATTAACTTTTCCAGAACACAATCAAATAATGTTCTGTGAAAACAGTCACCTTGGCCCCACAGTGACAGACTCAAAAATGATCAATGTTTTGTGTGTGTGCATATAAGAATTAGACAGTAACTTAAGCACAGAATCAGAGAAGGGGAGAAGCTTATTGATTGGCTAAGAGATTCTCTCAGTGGTAAGGAACTCATAGCTGGAACTGGGATCCAAGTCAGAATCCTATGGAGACCAAGAATCTGGACTCCAAGGAGAAGTTTCCACTAACCTTGGTCCCAAAGAGAGGCTACACCCATGAACATCTCTCCAAGTTAACAACGCTCATCCCATTTAACCTATGCTGATCTCACTCTCCATTGGAGAATCTGTTTTTATTTTTCAGAAGGCAGTGAGAACCAAGGAGATAAACCACCCCTCGCACATCAGCCAGGACCCAGGTGAAATCACATAGGAATTGGCAAGATGGACAAGAATGCTGCTTCCACTGTGAGCCTAGTTTTCTCCTAAGAATTTAGAAAATTCTCTATTATTTTTGCTGGATAGACACTGATGAGTCATCATCATAGAGAACCTTGGCTACTTCTATGACTTTGCACTCAGAGATTGGAACACTTCTTTGAAAATGGCCAGATAATACATAGTTGAATTGATGTGGCAGTTACCTTCTTGTTGCTGGGACAAAACACCCAACCGGAAGCAGCATATGAGAAGAACAGGTTTATTTAGCTTACAGTTTCGAGGGGAAGTTGTGTCATGACAGGGGAAGCATGGAACACACAAGACAGAAGGGCATCACATATTGTCTCCTGTGCAGAAGTAGTCCTAGTGAGCTAGTTGAGCACCCAGTGGGCTGGGTTAATAAAATTCAAGGTCATGGCCTAGTGGTGCACTTCCTCCAGCAAGGCTCCACCTCCCAAATTCTTCACAGCTATCTCAAATTGCTATACAGGATGTTTCATTGAAATCACCACAGTTGGGCAAGCCGGACAGTGCCTGTGGTAATAACAGATGCTCCTGAATTATGGGGAGGGGGAGATATATGTCTCAGCAAACCCACCATAAATTGAAAAACGAATTTCTGGTTTTTATTAACATGCTTCACCTACTAAGCATCGCGGCTCAGCAACGTGGAATGCTGTAGAGTTTGGTTGGGTCCCCACCTGACGGTGTGGCTGATGTCATGAGAGGGCATCAGACTGTTACTCACTGGATGGGCAAAAGATCAAAGCTCAAAATTTGAAGTATGGTTTCTAATGAGTGTGTGTGGCTTTTCCACCATCAGGAAGTTGAACCCTTTGTAAGCTGACCATCTTTAATGATCTCCACTACTCTAGTGTGAGAACAGTATAGCATTCACCCAAGGAACCATGCATGTTGTAAGAAAAGGTCATTTACCAACCACAGGTGATACTCTGAATTCAGCTTACATCCTGCAGTTCCTGACTCCTGGGCTCACTTTCTGGTCTCATCACCTTCCAGCCCATTCATCACATGTGTGTGTGTGTGCATCACTGTTATGCTCTCCTGACCTGCACAAATAGTAGGTAGATATGGTGAAGTGTAAGACTGAGCAAATAGGAGATTGTGAGCTTGGTCTCTAATCATAATCTTATTGGATTTAAAATTCATAATGTGAACTGTGTCTATAACCCATTTGGAGTCTTGAGCTGCAAACTCTCATGCTAGCTGGTCCTTGCTCTAAGCAACTTGGGTTTATTTTCAAAATTATTTTCTGGGCTGGGAAGATGGCTCAGTGGCTAAAGGTGCTTGCAAAGCCTGCTGGTTCAGGTTTGATTCTCCAAGAGCCATGTAAAACTAGGTGCACCAAGTGGTGCTTTTTGTCTGGAACTCCTTTATGGTGGCAAGAGGATATGGCATGTCTATACTGACTCTCTCAAATAAATAAAAAATATATTTAGAAATGAGGATTGATGGCAGAATTAGTATTTTAAAAATTCTATTTTTGCATGTGCATGCTAATATATTTTCTTGTGTTGGGAGCATGTTTGTGCATATGTGTGCCCTCATCTGTGTGTGCATGAGGCCAGAGGTTGATGTTGAGGATCTTCCTCATTTGCTATCCACCTTACTCACTAAAACAGTGTCTCTCGTTAATCTCAGAGCCCACTGGTTTGGCTAGAGTAGCCATCTCGCCTGCAGATCCACCGTTTCTACTCGCTGATCACTGGGACTACAGGTGCCTGCCACTTTCCCAGCATCTATGTGGATTCTTGGGATTGGAACTCAGGACCTCAGGCTTGTGTGGCAAATATGTATCTCTCCAGCCCTACCTCAAAATTTTTTAAAAAATTATTTATTTGAGAGAGAGAGAGAAAGAGAGAGAGAGAGAGAGAGAGAGAGAGAGAGAGAGAGAGAGAGAGAGAGAATGGGAATTCCAGGGCCTCCAGCCACTGCAAACGAATGCCAGATGAATGTGCCACCTTGTGCATCTGGATTTATGTGGGTACTGGGAATCAAACCAGGGTCCTTAGGCTTTGCAGGCAAGCACCTTAACCAGTGATCCATCTCTCCAGTGCTCAAAATTTTTGATATACTTCAAATGTACAGAAAAAGACAACTGTGCCCATGATTGAGATGCTCATTTAAGGTTCTTTCTGTATTATAAACACTGTAGGTAAAAATGTTTTAAACATTTATGAATTTATAAAACCACACTATTTATTTTCTTCCCAGGTATTGTTTCATGGAGTAGGAACTGTGTCTGAGAAAACTCCGTGGAGAATGATCACATGTTTCTTAGCACACATTTCCTAGGGATGCAGCCTCTTTTCTATAATCTTAACCTGGGCATGTGCCACCATGCCCTGCTTTTAACCTAATAGTCAATGAGTTAATTTCTCCCCACTTCTCCCAAAGACTGCTAAGCCAGATCATAACAGAGCAAGTCGCCTCATTTCAGATAGGTTTCAATTTGATTATAAGGGAGAGACTGGTGGCCAAAATGGAACCAAAGGAGATAAACTCAAGTCTAATATAAGATTTAATCAATTTTTCCTATAGTCAAGGTAGGAAAACACACACACACAGAGGCACATATAGGCACAGCTGTCTTTCATGGTCACATAGAAGCAAACAGTCATGCTTCAGGAGACAAACTCTTCCTTCTCTCATGTAAAAGGTAGCATTCATTCATCTGTCTCTTAAATTTGCTCAACATTTTCTCCACCATCTCCACCAGTGGTTACCTCCTGACTGTGCCCCCCACTTTCTTTCTTTGATGTGTAACCCTATGGGTGCAGTGTTTGGATGAATCTGTCGCTTTGGCCCCTGGTCCCTCCTTAGCCCTGGGTGTTGGAAGTCCTCAGGAGGGTTACTCCTGATGTAACTGTTGAAGGAGGTTTCCAGACATTAAGTCCTTATCACTCACAAAGCCTGCCTGAGCTGGGAGGGGTCAGTATTGATATTCTCCTCATTCTTCCAGGTGGCAGAGTACACTGCACAGCAGATGTGACTTTTGCAACTCGGGAGCTGCCCTCAGCTGTCAGCTGTCAGTGTTACACTTTCTGTCTGAGACTCAGGCCCTTAGATAAACCCTTTCTTCTCTGTGTTGAGAGAAACTCTTTCATCAGGGGGGAATCTTAAGAAGACTTTAATATAACACAGTGGCCAAAAGCTATGTTTAAATCTCACTACCCATTACTAGCTGTGCAACCTCGGATGGATTATTTAACCTCTCTGTGCTTCAGCTTCCTCGCCTGTAGCACAGGACTCTTAATACCATCACCTCATTTAGCGATGAGAAAGAAGTGAGCAAGCATATGGAAAATGTTTATCACAGGTCTGGCATGTTGAAAGTCCTCCACAAATGTTCGTTATGCCTTGAAACCATGGAAGTAAGGATGCTTTATTTGGGGGCTGGGGAGATAGCTCAGTAGTTAAAGGCACTTGCTTGCAAAGCCTGATGATGGCCTGGGTTAAATTCCCCAGTACCCATGAAAAACCAGATACTCAAAGTAGCACATGCATCTGGAATTCGTTTGCAGTGGCAGCACGCCCTGGTGCACCCATACTCACTCTCTCTCAGCCTCTTTGTCTCTCTCCTTCAAATAAATAAATGAAAATATTTTTGATGATGCTTTGTTTGGGGCCCTGCATGCTGTGTGTCTTTGTCCTTCCAAACTAAACTAATGATGTCCTTAAAACATTTTTGTAGAACACGTAGACTTTGTGGAAAATACCGTAGAGATGCCAGAATTGTAAGTTTCCTCCTGGGGTTTTCTGATTCCTTGCACTGCTGTGGACTTGCAGGCTTGTCTTTCCACAATAAATTGTAAGATGAAATTGATGAAACAGCGGCCTCATAGTTCTCAAGAGTCCCTGGTGGTAGCCAGGAAGGAGCCAGGCTTTCCCTGGGTGGGGGAGTTCACAGGCCAACTCTCCTGGCTCACCTGCTGCCACTCAGCTCCTGAGAAGACAGCTCAGGGGTCTCCTGTCCTCTGGAGGGTCTCCTGTGAGTCCTCAAGATTTGTCCAAAGGTGAGGACTCAGAGTTGGCTCCCCACATGCTTGGCAGCTTGGCACCCAGAAATGATCCCTCTCTGGAAGGCAATGCAAAGTGACCTGCTTGCAAACTCACAATTGGTATGACATCATATGTCCCAGATTTTCTCCCTGGTGTCCTTTGAGGCTGTTTAAAAACCTTACTCATGAACCTTCACGTTTTCTTTCTCTTTTCACTTCATGCCAGCCCAGCACTCTGGGCTGCACACCCTGTGGCAAGCTTTGCTCTCCTGGTTCACTGTCTGTGGTGACAATGTGGCTTTGATCACAGGTGGCCTTGGAGGGCCCATCTGTCACACCCAGCACCACCCAAAAGCCTCAACATTCTCCGCAGCACTGGGCTGTGAGGTTCTGTCCTATTGGCTGAGCCTGTTTCCTCTGAGTTTTTTACTTGAATCTCTACAAGACTGTGTAAGTTTAAGTTGTTGATGTTCCTAAGGTTCCATTTAAGAAAGCCAGGGTGTCTTGTGTTCATGATAACTGAGTGTACATGTGGACACCATGGGGATGCTAGAGCTGTTGACTTTCTGGGAAATTATTATTTTTTCACTATTATAGATTTAAAAAATATGTATTTATTATTAATAATTAGAAACACTGTATGAATAAGCCTTGTGTTGGTACCTCCTTTCCCTCCTCCCTGTCCCCAATCCACTGAGGGCCCTCCTCAGTGGGATTGCTGGAACAGTCCATGGGATGGAGGGCTATGAATTGTACAAGCAGTAGCCAGGTTTTTTTTTTTTCTGTTGTTGAGGGTCATTACCTCTGGATATCCCCCTCCCCAAGGCTCTTACCATCTATTCTCCCCCTCTTCCACAAAATTCCCTGAGCCATAGTGGGTGAGTTTTAAGTCTATTTTAGTGTTGCGCTCTTAAAAGTTTTGGATTCTGCTTTGGACTATTTTGAGTATCCTCAGTGTCTGTCTGCATCACCCTTGCATAGGAGGCAGCTCTCTTGTTCATCTTGACACTTCCTCTATGGTTTCATTTGGGTCCTAGATGATGAGTTCATTCTTTTAAGTGGATATTGTAATCAGCTTTACCTTCCTGAGATGAATGTCAAACCAGGCACAGTTTAGGGGAGGAAGGGATTGATTTCAAGCTTACAGATCCAGGGGGAAGTTACATCAGTGGCAAAAGAAGCTGCTCCATACATCCAAGCAGAGAGAAACTATCACCAGCCAGCAAACACCAAAAACAACAAGCACAAAACCAGCAGCAGCAAGCACTAGGGACCTGGCCAGAGCTCAGACCGCTCTGCACACCTTTGAGTTGGAAATCAGATCTGTCCCCAAACATACCTTAGGGCTGGACCCAAGAATCCACTCCCATTGACACCTCCTCCAGCCAGGCAGCTAGAGATTCAAGTTACAAGCTTTAATAAAACTCCTGAATCTATACAGACAACCACAGTTGATTTGGCTATTTCCAAAAAAGCACCCTACCTCCCTCCCCCCAGCCCATGGCATGATGGTTGAGGGTCTGCCTTAAGGACACTACAGTTTACCATCTCTTCTGCTGGTAGGAAACATCTAGTGGACTATTGGCGGTTCTTCTTATATGACTTTATGGTACAAATGATGACTTCTTTTCCCTTGGTACAATAGAGGAAATACTAGTGGCATAAACGACAAAGGTTGGGGACCTAGAAAATACTTAACCAATGATAGTTTACTAGAGGGTTTCACATGCATTCGGAGAGAGAATGGAATATGATAATCATTTGAGAAATAAACAACAAACCAAGGTATGCCAAGAATCACATCGACAAGGTTGTTTCCCAGGTTGGGGGAGATGAAGCACTAGAACCTGAGTTCAAATCCCCAACACCTACATGAAATGCTGGGCTCAGTGGCACATGGCTGCAATCCCAGTGCTGGGAAGATGGACAGAGAGACTGGCTGAGGCAGGCTGGCTAGCTAGTCTACCCAAATCAGTGAGCTCCAGGTTCAGTGAAAAGCCTTTACTGCAAAAAATAAAGCCACTGAGAAACACCTTCAGTGGACTAGTGGCCTCCACATGTGCACAACATACGCACATGCAGAGAAAGGATTTTTTCCCCAACAGAGTTAACACAATTGCCTTAACAGTTGACACTCGGACATCCATTCTACCTAGAATGATTTATCTATTGCATTCAACTCAATCCCTCTGCTGTCCCTGGGTTTTGGAACCAGTGTGTTTGGTTTAGTAACTGAGTGATTCAATCCTGGCCATAAAGGCATGAGGGAAAGCATATCTTGGGAGCTTTTCAAAGGCTTCCCAAATTCTGAAAAAGATGCTTTAGGTCTTCACCTTTCCTGCCTCTGCCATTACTGTGACAACAGAACTGTGACAGCCAACTTGCACCTCTTGAAGGGGCCAGCCTGCAGGGCAAAAGTGCCATACTGAGAGCAGTGGACAGACAAAACTGTTCCCTTGATGGCATCACCTTTAATTAACCTTGAAAACAGCTCTACATATCTAATTAAATTATTTTTTTTATTTTTTTAATAATTTATTGTCCATAATGAGTTACAACATTTAGTGGGCAAACAATGAGTTGTTATCCCCAATTCCCCGCTGCCCTTCCCTCCCCCCTCCACTGGATAACCTCCTCCATGGGTCGTCTGGATCAGTCCTTGTGACAGGGGACCATGGATAGCCTAGTATTCAGCCAGGTTCTCCTGGCTATGCCTCTGGATAATCTCCTCCACCACGGCTCTTACAATCTAATTAAATTATTAAGCCTTTCAGGCACTGTTTTTCCATTGTTTGTAGCCAAAAGCATCTAGTTGTTATATTAAGGACCAGCACGTATTCTGTGTAGTTCTGCATGAATATGTATGTGCGCGCGCACACACACACACACACACACACACACACACACACACAGAGAAAGAGAGATTTTCATGGGTTCTTTGGAAACTTTATAGAGTTTCAGAATGTAATTAGAAAATGTACACATTTACTGTTGTTATATAATAATGAACTTGGCTTTTCTCTGGTTCCTGGGAGGAGATTGAAAATTTAGGAATTTCCAGAAATTTCTAGAAATACTAGAAATTTCCGGAGTGACAAAAAACTTCCTTGTTCACAGAGGACTCCTTGGATCATATCCAACTTTACATGAGGAGCATGACTCAAGGTGGACACTGAGCATGCCAGAAAGACCAATCAGATGATCACATGGTGGCTACTTCAACTCAGGCCACATCAGGCAAATTATCAGGGAAAAGAGGAAAATGAGAGATTGAGTTAAATAGCATGGCAAAGAAGCCAAGTGTGCTGAGTACACTTGTAATTCCAGCACTTGGAAGGTAGAGGCAGGAAGGTCAGGAGTTCAATATCAACTGGGGTACACGAGACCCTCAAAAATCCAAAATAAGGGGGCTGGAGAAATGGCTCAGTGCTCATGGTGCTTGCCTGAAAAGTCTAAAAATCTGGGTTTGAAAAACAGAAGCACAAAGTGGTGCACACATCTGGAGTTTCTTTGCAGTGGTTAGAGGCCCTGGCATGGTCATTCTCTCTCTCTCTCTCTCTCTCTCTCTCTCTCTCTCTCTCTCTCTCTCTCTCTCTCTCTCTCTCTCTCTCTCTCTCTCCTTTCCCTTCTCTATTCTTGCAAATAAAAAAGTAAATAAATAGAAGCATTAAAATACAAAATAAATAAAACAACAAGGCAGTGGCAGCATCAATCAGTAGGTAATGGATCCCCAATTAGTGAAAGTTCTCAATGCCAAGACCTGGGTGAACCTCCCAATCATGACCTTCCCTCAGTGTCAGTGATTCACAGGGGTGGAGGGTCATGACTTTCCCTCATGTCAGTGATTGACAGGTGTGGAGGATGTAGAACTTTCACCCTGAGTGTCCTGGACTTTGCGCCTCTCACAGCTTCATTCATCAGGTTCTGATTTGTGTCTCTTGAAATGCAGCATTAATTGTAAGTATAGTGCTCTCCTAAGCTTGATGAGTTGGTCCAGGAAGTTATCAAAGCAGAGATGATAGTGGGAGTTCTTGAAATTATAGGCAGTTTGTCAAAACTGTGGCTCTTCTGGGAACCTCAGAGCTTGTGGCTGGCCTCTGGAGCGAGGGCAGTGTGGTCAAGGACTTTGCCATTAACCTGAAAAACATGACCCATATCTGGGTAGTAAGTATCCCAATTGCTCTGCAGTATCTATTACCTGGATTCATCTATTGTTAACACCTTACCCTGTGAGCTATGGCACTGTGCATTCTTTTCTCTTGCCTTCTTCCTCTCTCCTCTCCTCTTATCCTTCAGTGGTATTGTGACAAGCACTGATACCCTTTTACATAGCCAGTTTGAATAATGTCCCCCATTAGAATTTATTATAATTGTGTTTATTAAATTATTAATTGTCTCCAGGATTCTGGCTGGAGGAAGTGTCACTTTGGCCTAGCCTCCTGAGGACTGGCCCTTTCTAAATTGGATGCAAAATACTAGGGAGAGATATGCAAAAGAAGAGCCAGAACCCTGGTCTGGCAGTTCTGCATTTTGTAAATTACAGTGTGCTTGCTGGCTGGCTTCTGGAGGTGCTGTCTCTGTCTCTGCTTGGATCTGTGAAAGGGGGCCAGCCTTTTTCTTTAACTTCCCCTGGGTCTGTTACTCCAATAAATACATTCCTCCCCAAAATTGTGCCTGGTTTGGAGATTCATCCCAGCAGCCTGTGGCTGACTACGACACTGTGTCAGTGAATTTCACGTTGATATTAATCCTATTCCAGTGTCTTTTGAAGTGTCACCTCCCAGCATAGATCTAGCCAAGGTCAGGCATTGGGTTCAGTTGTCATGACTCTTTTAATCAGCAAAGTTTTCCTAACCTTTGTCCTTCATGCCACTAGTATTCTCAAAACACAAAGTGTAGGCTCTTCTCCGTCTTCCTCTTAAATTCTTTTATTTTGAAACAATTGTGGATTTAAAGAATAGCTCCAAATATAGTACAGAACATTTTCTTACCTAGTTTCCTCTATCACAAATATCTTATGTAACTATGGTCCATTTGTTGGAACAAAGAAATTAACACTTATGCAATGCTATTGATGGAGCTACAAACATTGTTCAGATTTACCTTTGTCCTGTTGGTATAATAGGATGTTTTCTTTTCTGTTCCATGATTCAGTCCCAGATACATAGTGCATGTAGCATCCTCCTAACCCATGCACACTTAAAAAAATAAGCCTTTTTTTTTTGGCTGGGGATATGGCTCAGAGGTTAACGGCGCATGCTTGCAAAGCCTGGTGGCCTAGTTAAATTCCCCAGTACCCACATCAAGCCAGATGCACAAAATGATGCATGCACATGGAGTTTCTTTGTAGTGGCAAGAGGTCCTGGCGTGCCCATTCACACTCATTCTCATTCTCTCTCACCTCTCTGCTTGCAAATAAATAAATAACATATTGTTTTAATTCTGTTTTATTGGCAACTTCCATAGGTATAGACAATATACCATCTTCATAATCCCCTCTCACCAGTCCCTCATCCTCCTCCCAGATCCCCTCTCCACTGACTCCCACCTTATTCTCAACTAGTTTCTCTTCTGTTTTGATGGCATCATTTCCCCCCTTGTATTATGCAGGTCTTTTGTGTCTGGTAAATATTATTACAAAGCTCTCCTCCCCTTCTTTGGCTCTTACATTCTTTCTGCTCCTCTTCTACAATGTTTCCTAGCCTTAGAGGTGGCCCATGAATTGCACACAAATTTCAGATGCGTGCACCACATTGTGCATCTAGCTTTACATAGGTATTGGAGAAACAAACCCAGACCTCAAGGCTTTGCAAGCATCTTTAACTGCTAAGCTATCTTTCTATCTCCCTGCATAGTTTTAAAAGAGAATGTTTCTCAGTTTGGGCTTTCCTTTATTGCTCAAGATTCTTTTTAGATTATATGTCTTTGACACCTGAGCATTGTACAAGTGATACATCCTCTGGGAATATCACATCAGGAGGCATTTGATGTCCCTCTGTTGGTCTTTGGTGATGTGATTATAAGGTCTTCTTAACTGCATAGCAAGTTCAAAGCTGGCCTGGGCATCATATAACCCTGTCTTAGCCAGGTGTGGTGGCTTTCATGAGGCTGGGGCAAAGGAATCACCATGAATTTGAGGCCAGCTTGGGCTACAGAGTGAGGTCCAGGTCAGCCTTGACTAGAACTCAATTCTGTCTCAAAGAAAAAAAAAAACCTAAACCCCCAAATGAACCTTTCATAAAGCATTAGAAAAGGAGAAAAAAGTCTTTAAAAAGTAACAGTCTCAGTCCTGACTTTCAAGAACGTGCTTTTATCCTTTTGTTATTAATTGTATTTGGTAGAAATTTTGGATTTTTAAAAAAATCAAATTAAGAAATTTCGAGATTGGGGATATTGCCCAGTGGTTAAAGGCACTTGCTTGCAAAGCCTATGGCCCCAGTTCAATTCCCCAGCACTCAATATTAAGCAAGCTCAAAGTGGTGCATGAGTCTGGCATTTACAGCAGCAGGAGACCCTAAAGCATTCACACTTGTCCAAACCACATGCACACACACATGCAAATAAATAAAATGCATTCATATCCCCATGGTGAATACCAACAACTCCACTGAGGAGATCCCTCAGTGGAATGAGGGCAGGGAAGAGCAGATATAAAAGGATAAACACAAGGGGAATGGGACCAACACATGATTTGTTCATACAGTAAAGCTCATAGCTACTAAAAAGAAACAAAAATTATATCTATTTTATTGATTTTTTATCAGCAGTATTGATGTTTATCAAAAGTTTCCACATTATCAAGATCATCCTTTCTTTCTGTTACTTTAAAAATTCACATTCATAAAAGTATGTTTGGTTCATTGCTAAAATTACAGTGCTGATATTTTATTTAGGAGTTTTACATTTCATTACTTCTCCCTGCAATCTCTCTTTTGGGAATTTTCATGTCAGTGATGCATTGTGGGTAATTTCTATGATAATGTCTTGTAGTTCATAAGGCTTCTTACTAAGGATATTTAATTTCTCTCACCCACTGGTAATATAGAGTAGTTATATTACATATGTATTATAATATACTATAATAAAATATACTTTTTAATGGTCTGATTCCATCTTTTATTTTAAAAATTATATATATTTTTAAGGGAAGAAAAGGATTGATTTCAGATTACATTAGCAGGGAGGAAGTAGAAAGAGAGAGAATACTTGCTGGGGCTAGACTGTAGGACCTCAAGGCCTTCTCCCAGTGACACATTTTCTTCAGCAAGACTCCCCCTCCCAAAGGCTCCACGAACTTCCAGAACAGTGCCACCAATTGAGGATTAAGTGTTCAAATATATGGGAGTGTTGGGGGCAAATCTATCCACCACATTCCAACCCTGAGCCCCATAGGCTTTTTTCCATTTCATGATGAAAAGGCAATTAAAGTGCACTGTCTTTTTGTTGTTGCTTTGAGGTAAGATCTTTCTCTAGTCTAGCCTGACCTGTATTTCACTGTGTAGTCTCACAGTGGCCTGGAACTCATGGCAATCTTCCTACTTCTGTCTCCCGAGTGCTGGAATTAAAGCCCATCTTCCACTTTTTTCTATCATCTTCCACACACCTCTCCCTCAAAGCCTCCTAAATATGTATGTGTGGGGAGAGAGCGAACACAGGCAAATGCTTATATTTATGTCTATTATGAGAAAGGGCATCAATCATTGGTCAGTGGTTTTGGGGGGACAGCTAGTATAGTTTTAAGTGTGGGAAAGCCAGTTACTTTTATTCCAACCTCTTGACAATGCATTCTTATAAAAAAATCTCATTAGTTATTGGATTCCACTTAGCTGCATGTGTGAGCAGCTACTCCATCTTTTAGCAATGCCCTTTGTAAGAACATCATTGAATGTTTGAGCAATGATGCTGAAGACGCTGCTGATCTGTGTCAAATCCATCTCCCTGATGTATCAGCTCTGCCTTCCTTTGGTGTATTTATCTGTATGAGATTAATACTAGTATCACCTTCTATTTTGTGATTTGTACTGAGGGTTAACTGAGAGAATTCATGTTTAACTAGTGCTGGTTAAGTACTCAGAAAATTAGAGCTGCCATCCATTTTTATAAGGTTTAAATAGATGATTCCACAGAGATGAGGGCCTCCTACTGCCATTCCTAACATCCTACTAATCCCTGTTTACTCTGTGTCTCTGGTCTGTGGGCCCTTTATCTACCACAACTCAAGTCATTTTTTAAGCATTTTTTTATTGATAGCCTCCATAACTATAGACTGCAGTCTGTGGATTACTTTGGGGGTCATTGTATACTAACATCCCAGTTCATCCACGGAGCTGGGTGAATAGCATCTTGAGATAGCGGTAAACCGATGGGCATAGCCACCTGGGAGAACGCAGCAGTGAACACCTCTCATTTATTGTACAGATAAAGGTTGTTTATATAGAGGAAAAGGCAGAGGCAGGGGCATCAGCAAGGGGATTGGTAGGGGCAGGGTAGTCTGTGGATGTCTTATGAGTGGATTGGCAGGGGCCAGTAACCTGTGGATGCCTAGTTTGCATAGATAAGTTGGGGGAGGGGCTTTCTACATGACTCTAGACATGTATTGGATGGCGGTGGCTGCAGAGGAACTGTAACTTTTAGACTTTTATTGTCCAGGCTTGTTATTACAGCTGGGGTATGTGAGCTTAGGTCTTGAATTGTCTGTCTATCTCGGGGCTCGCTTTGGCCTGCCAGGGGGGCTGGAGTTTTAGGATAAAAGGAGGAGACTTTGATGACAAAACACCTACCAGTCTCAGCACCTCAGATAAACTCAAAGATTATCAGGGTTTTAGGCTGGCCTCAACTTCCTTTAATCCTATATCCTCTGTGCCTCTTAGCAGGGTCCCACAATAGATAATAAACCATTATGATTCCCTCCCCACTCTCCCTCATATCTCTTCCCCCTCTCCATTTCATTCTTCAAGGTTCGGATCAGCTTTTTTTTTTTTTTTTTTTTTTTTTTTTCATTTGCTGTGAAACCTTCTCTCATCTCCCTAGAGTACAGGAGTATCCAGGAGGTGTTCATTCCAAGATCTCCAGTGAATAAATGAGTGATGCTACATAAAGCCGTATACATGTCATGGTTGTTCTTATACATGCATACCTATGATAAAATTTAACTCATAAATTGAGCACAGTAAGAAACAACTAATAATAGTAAAATAGATCACCTATAACAACATACTGTAACAAAATAATGTGTATATAGGCTATCATTTCTTGTTTTTAACCTTTGCACTAAAAAAGATGTACTTTGGAGCATCTCTTTGGCATATCTGAATTACTGCCTCACTTGGCTTGAGTCTGGGGCCATCATTAAGTAAAATAAAGGTTACTCTAGCACAAATGCTGTGATTCAGGAACAGTTGATACTAAGTTATGAGGGGCAGGCAGTGAGATGATTCACGCTCCTGGTGGGGTGTGTGAGGGGTTCTTTGGTGCCATTCAGAATATCACAGAATTTAAAACTTGTGAACTGTTTGTGGACTTTTTCATGTAATATTTTTACGTCACTATTGACTGTAGGTAAGTGTGTCACAGAAAGTAAAACCGGGGCTCTGAGGGGATGACTGCTTTTCTGTTTATTTTCAACTTTACTTGTTAGATGGCTCATGTACCTGAGTGTTTTACCCACAAGAGGGCAGACCTGTTCTGATTTGTCAGTATCTCCTTGTCTACAGCATATTCTCTCTCAATACATTCCTTGAATGGAAATCATAAAATAGACTTCCCAAAAGGGCAGGTGGTACATTCCTTGGGACTCTGTTCAGTCATTTATTTTAAAAATGTATCCAAACTGCTTAACCAAATGGGGGGGGTTGTGTATCGTTATTCAAGGATGTCTGGAAAAACACGAGCACTGCTTCTCCCCTTGTCCATCCCTACTTAGTATATTGCTCTCAGTGTCAAGATTAAAAGATGGTGGCTTTATCTCTGACTGTCACATCTGCCTTTCAGTAGAAAAGGTAGGTGATATCGGTGAGCAAAAGATAAAAGTGTCCAGCCAAATTCAAACAAAGTTAGGGTTTTGTTTGAAAGGAAACGTGGGAAATGAATGCCGCATGCGTAAGAAACTGAGATGCATATTGGCTTTTTTCTTTTCAGTGACAACAACAGAAACTGAATCCAGACAGGTTGGAAGAAGCTTCTGGAGTGTGAATATCATGGGAATTCTGGAAACTTCAATAACAGGAATCCAGGTGCTATCTCTTTAGGGAACTGTCATTTGTCAGATGCAGGAATAAAGCAGGCTTACAGCGATTTTGTTCTAAACTTTAGATCCTCGAAGTAAAGAGTTTTGCCAAGATCCATTTATCCAAGATGCATTGGCATCACATGAGAGCATGTGAGACATGGACATGACCTTTAGATTCTAGCCTGACTCAATATTGGAGCTTGTCCTCTAAGAAAATTAAATTCTGAGGGTAGAAGAGCTCTCAGGACTGATCTGTCTCGGAATGACTTCACACAAAGGGAACATGTGCCTCTACTTGTACATTTCAGAGCTCACCTAGGAATTTTGATTTCTTCCTAGTGGGTGGTCAATGACTGATGGAGATGTTCATGACTGGCTCCATATTTACTAACATCCAGTGTTTTCATACAAGCTGGGGACTAATTTAATTTCTCAACCTGCTAGAATTTAATTCAAGCTAGTAAGGGAAACCCTGGGTTTCTCTTCCATGTATCTCCACAAACTAAGAATTCCAGCCAATGGGTTTTGTGCTCATCAGAAGAGAATGGTTCTATTATGTCAACACGTTCTGTTTCTCTTTGTTCCTGGAAAGGAACAACATAGATAGGCATTCTTCTGTCTATCAGCCTTTTCTGTTCAGGGACTTTGTGATGGTTAGGTTTTGTTGTCAACTTGATCTTTATATTATCTTGGGTGGATCTCTGAGGATGTTTACAGGAAGGCAGCCTCTCAGCAAGGGGCAGGATGTAAAGAAGCTCAAAGAAGCTAGAGGTAAACATCCTTTCCTATATGGGCAATACGGGAAGGAAATTCCAGAGACCCAGGAAGCCATTAAGTCTGGAAAAGGATTGTAAGACCCCACCCTAAGGCTATATAAAGGGGAAGAAATTCTCTTCATAGCTGCTCCTGCCTGTTTTCTATTGTGTGTGGTGTTGGTGATGGGTTTTTCTCTCTGCTTGGACCTATGAAAGAGGGCCAGCCTCTTTCACTATTACAGAACTTCCCCTCAATCTGTAGTTTCAAGAAATACTTTCCTCCTCCAAATTGTGCCTGGTTTGAAGATTCATCCCAGTGGTGTGTGGCTGACTACAACAGATTTAAAGATGAATACGCCTCTGCCTTGTGAAATTCCATAATTTCCTTTGTGTGGGTTTATTCCTTTTTCACACCTGGTTGTTTGGGAAGCAGAAAGTGGTGCACTTCTTGCTATTTGTTCTCTTGCTGCTTCTGTCATGACGTCATTGTTGACTCAGTGTGTGCTTTGCAGTCTCATAGACCTGGGTCTGAGTCCTCATTTTGGTATCCACTGACAATGTAATGATTTGCTAGTATACTGTGTGTGGGTGTGTGTGTAACCATGACCACATTATTTAAAATAACTGTTCTACCTTTTATAACACCATTTTTTTTAGAGTCTACTTTGTTGACAATGTCATCTTTCAGGAACTTTACACATCTGCTTATGACACTCTTTCCTGATGAGGAATTTTAGGGTGACTGGGCTCCCCGAAGTAAAAAGCAGGCATGTCCTTGAACCTGCTTTTGCAGACTTCACTTTGTTAGATATATGATGATCAGCCTCTCCGTATCTCTTGTCTAAAGAAGTTGTATAGATCTGTTTTTCCATAACCTACCCAAGTCCTTCTCTGAGAAGGAGTTCCCCTTAACTAGAATTAAGGTTTAAATCTGATCCTGGCCTTGTGGTTGGTTAAAATCAGTCCCAAAACTTGGCATCAGGGCTGGTTAGCTCAGCCCCCATTCAGAATATATAAATGACCTCTGTTTGGGTGACAAGGCAGCCTCTATCCCCTCCTGCCTTTCACATAGCAGGAGCTCTCCACACTCTTTCCTTCTCTTAATCTAATAAAGTCACTATCAACCTTACCCTCTGGTCTTTCGATTAAATTCACAAGAGCAGAATCTAGGGATGCCCCACGTTTATTGATGTATTGGTATATATTGGTGTATGGTGAGGAACCCTAAAATTCCCATTTCACTGAGAGCTTGTCTCTTCTCATTTTTTTTTGCTTTGAATAAACTTCTCCCTGCTTGACTTTCAAACTTTTCCTGTTTATCCTTCTGACTTTTGTTCAAACATCTCCAATTAGTGAGTTATTTCCAGATAACCCTGAGACATAGGAATTACACAGCAATTATCTGCTAGGAAGATATAAAGGAAACAGGAGCCCCTAGGCAAAAACCCATTTTCTTTTACTGGAATGTTCCAATCTGACAGAGAGGGATGTCTCACTTCCTGGTCCTTCTCCTGGAAGACCAGAAGACAAGCTATGTGAATGAATTTTCCCACAGGTGGGCAGGCTTGCCCAGACATGCCTGGATCTTGCACAGTACAAGATGCATCATGGACCAGTGAACATCCTGGTCTTTGTTAGGAATGACCAATCAGGATACTAGAATGGAGAGGCTTCCTTCAGCCAATGAAAGCTTGGTTCTTGCTGATGAGGTGGACAAATGCTGTCTCTGGATCCCCCCTCCTTCTGGTGGAGTCTGTGTTTCTCTGACTCTTACTTTTGCTTTGAATAAACTTCTCCCTGCTTGACTTTTAAACTTTTCCTGTTTTAATTCATTAATCAGTGGAGAAAAAGAAACCAAGCCCTAGATGGCAACAATCCTACCTCAAAAGTACTTTCATCTCACAGTATTCTTCAAAGGATCCAGACTTCCTGACATAATTTTATTCTTCTCTCTAGGACCCCAGCACCTGGCATATTGTCTAGTATGGACACAGGAGAAGTTAGTGGAATTAGGGATGTCAAATTCCAGAATTTAAAACCAAAACATCAAATTACCTCTTTTTGTTTCTTCTTTTTTAGGAAACCATGATCCAGTCATGGAGTCATGTGTACTTACCTACTTAATGGTCAGGTGAGAGCCTGTAACTCTGAGAAATGTCATTTCCAGAATGCAGGGAAAGCTGAAGTGAGAAGCTTGGAGGTCTGTGACACTTCCCAGGAGTTACAAAGCCAGCAAGTGACAGCCAACTCTCAGTATTCATGTGTGTATGTCTAAAGAAACTGACATGATCATCATGATATGTGGGAACTCATGCCATAAAATCCTAGGTCTGTACCTGCCTAAATCTATGATTGTTTATCATGTCTCTATCACTATGATGTATGAGAATGAGAAATCAAGAGTGAATTTCATGGGCAATACTTTGGGATTGCCTTTGAATGACTCAGAACATGTGCAGTTGTGGTTATTTACAGGATGAAAAGGTTTGGAATAGACATATCCTTGTAAATGATAGTCAGAAGACTCTCAATGTGTGTTGGCAAAGTAACATGGAATGTTAATTTAGGAGTGAAATTGATAAAGACATTAGCATCTCTAGAGTACATATACCCCTAGCTCTCAACTGGGAGGGCTGGAACAGGAAGTCACAGAACAGAGGTTGTTAGGGTCCAAGGACACTTGCGATAATGCAAGTCATACAGCAGGGTTTATTTCCAGGTAGCTGGGGTCCAAGTATCTGCCTGGAACAGTGGGTTTCAACATGGACCCCGAATGCAATTTTTAGCCAATTTTTAATACGTTTTGAGTCAGCAAGGACACGTCACCCAGTAGTTTTCCATTACCTATACAGCACATATTTTTGCTTGTGGCCCTTTGGCCACCTCCTGGTGGTCATGCATACATTCCAGGAACCTAATCTCTTGACAAACATCTGGTTTCTGGTTGTGACAGCCCATAATCTCTCGCCCTGATTTACCAGAAATGAGTTTGTTCCCTGTTCCAGGAAGAGGCCTGTGCCATGCAATGGCCACCAAACCTGTTACAGCCATCCTTATGCTAAGCAGACCCCAACAAGGTATGCAGAGGAAGGGTTGACATAATGACCTTAAAGTCTATTAGTTTAAATTTTACTCAGATCTTTGAGTCTCAATGGTATCTGTCTTGGTCTTTTGAAATGGAGTTTCATATTCTTCTGCAGTAATTCCTTTAGTCATGGGTCTTTTGATTGAGAAACTCTTCTGTCTGGTTGGAGAAAATAAAAAAATTTATGGATAACAAGATTCCCAGAAAATTCCTCCACACCTCATCTATGCAAAATAAAATAGAAGTAAAGGAAACTATACTTAAAGGTAAAGCATCAAGTTTAGTAATGAATCAAGAAGCATGTACCATAGGTGCTCAGGAAAGGGCGAGGCCTGCAAAGTGCTCTACTTCAATGGATTTTAAAGAACTTGTTAATGGACCACTTCCATACATACAGACAAGATATATTATAGTCTGCTCCCACCACCCTCCCTTTCTCCCCTTCCAATTCCTCTCCATTGAATCCTGTATTGTTTCCAACAAGTCTCTTCTATTTGATGTCATTATATCATTTTTTCCCTACTATGCAGGTCTTGTAAGAGCCTGAATGCCATAGACACTTGTGTCTGGAAGACAGTATTGCAAAGCATTCTTCCCCTTCCCTTGGCTCTTAAATACTTTCCACCACCACTTCAGCAATGAACTGCGAGCCTTGGAGACAGAGATGTCTAATTTAGCGCTGAACACTCCACTGTTACTGCTCAGCACTTGGATGTATTTTGAGTCACTGCCATCTGACAATAGAAGCTTCTCTAACTAACAGTGAAAGTAGCATTAATATATGGGCATAAACATAAATATTTATAGGGCAGTTTGGTGGGCATAACATATCCATTTAGCCGGACAATAGTAGTAGTTTTCCCCTAGGGCTTATGACTTCCCCAGCTGTTGAATAGGTTTTTAGTGCCAGGAAGCAATTCCCTCTCATTGAGAAGACCTCAAGTCCAATCAGAGAGCAGTTATTTTCCCCCATAACACGTATGTCACCATTGCATCAATCAGTACATTTGGTCTGGTTGGCCAGCTGTAAAGCTTGTAGTGTCCACGGCTGTAAAGAACATTAATGACTTCTAATGTACCAGAACTTTACCTCACATACCACACCCACCAAATAGCCCTCTAAATATGTTTATGCCCATAGAGTAATGCTACTTTCACTGTCAGTTATAGGAGCTTCTGTTTTCAGATGGCAGTGACCACTGGGATGACTCAGTACTCATCAAAGTGCTGAATGATGAAGACTGGTAGAGACCAGTAACACTAAGAAGTGCTCACCCATGCAATTGTGGCACTAAACCTGGGTGGGTAATCAACAGCTTGTTAGTTGGCTAAGAGATCTGTTCAGAGGCAGGTAACCCTTAACTAGAACTGGGATCCATGGCAATCCCATATGAAAATCAAGAACCTGGGCTCCAAGGGGAAACTCCCACTAACCAGAGATCTACCGGGAGGCTATACCCATTAGAATCTTGACAGATTTACAAAGTTTGTCTCATTTAACCTATACTGATCTCACTCTCCATTGGAGATTCTGTTTGTATGTTTCAGAAGCCAGTGAGAACCGTGGAAAACCCAATCCTACCATCAGGACTTGAGATGCTGCCTGTCACCCAGACAGGAGATGAACCACCCTAACTTATGATACAGAGCCCAAACAAAACTTTTGAGGAAGTAGTGAGATGAGCAAGAGAGCTACTTCCACAGCAAATCAGATAACCTGTGAAAGGATAATGGAGACAAACACTGAGGATACCCAACATAGTTCAAAGCAGAAATCCAGAGAGTCTTCAGACCTCAACAGTAAAGCAGACCTAACACTCACCTACCATGACTCAGGGACCTGAAAGGAAGAGTGGGTAGAAATATTGTAAGAGCCATGATGGAGGAGAGAGAGAGAGAGAGTAAAAAAAAATCTTTCTACCTCTTGTACAATCCATAACCCCCTACCCGATGAAGTGGTCCAGCAAGCCCATGTATTAAGGCCTCCAGTGGGGTGGGAACAGGGAGGAGGGAAATGGGGACACCATCACAAGACTTTCTCACACAATGAGCAATTATTAATAAGAAATATGAACAAAAGGAAACATGTTTCTAACCTCTGGATCCAGTTTTGTGATCTTATATCTAAAATGTGTCCTTTCAAATCTGTCTCTCTCTCTCTCTCTCTCTCTCTCTCTCTCTCTGTGTGTGTGTGTGCTTGTGCATGTATGCATGTACATGTGCATGCATGTCGTGGGGGGTTGTGCATCTGTGGAGATGGGGTCTCTTGCCATTGAACACTAGTCTAGCCCCCCCAAGTAGCTTTATGTGTGTGCTGAGGAATTGAACCCAGTCCGTACCTGGGCCAGCAGGCTTGGCAAGCAGCTACCTTTAACCACTGAGCAATCTCCCCAGCCCCAAATATCTCTTTTATACATGACACATTGTTGGGTCTTCTTCATTAAATCAGAGAAACCTCAAATTTGATTGGACTGTTTAATCAATTTACATTTATCAGAACTATTGATGCATAGATTTAAATATAAAACCAGCTTAGTTAGGTTTTGTCTCAGTCCTGTCTCATTTTCTCCTTCTGTTTCTTTCTTTCAATCAAATAAATAATTTATTTTCAATCAAATAAATTTTTGTCATTACAACTTTTTTGCTTTTCTATTGGCTTGTTAACTTATAATTCATTTAGCAATGTCCATACAGATTATAAGTATGATTAACATATTAATTGTAATATAAATTTATTCACTGTATTACTCCCAAGACACCAAGACCTATAAACATACACTTCCAATATATTGTACTAATGTTGACACACACTTATTTCACTTACATTTCACCCTTTACTAGAATTGCTTTCTTATTTAGCAAAGTTCATTTACATCTGTCTACACACTTATCACTTCCATTTCTCTAAACATTTCCCTATCTCCGAGGGTCATGTCTTCCTATCATAGGTCATATTTCAATCTTCCTGAAGATTTTTAGTGTCTCTATTAATGAAACCTAATAATGATGAATTCTCCCATTATTTGTGTACTTGAAAACGTTTTTGACTTTTGACTTATTTGGATAGTGTCGCAGTCAGCCACAGGCCGCTGGGATGAATCTCCAAACCAAGCACAGTTTATGGGAGGAAACGATTTATTCAAGCTACAGATCCAGGGGAAGTTCCATAAAAGTGAAAGAGGCTGGTCCTCTTTCACAGGTCCTAGCAGAGAGAAAAACCCATCACCAACATCACACACACAGAACAGGGAACAGGTAGGAGGGCCAATGAGAGAAATTCTTCCCCTTTATATAGCCTTAGGGTGGGGTCTTACAACCCTTCCCCAGACTTAATGGCTTCCTGAGTCTCTGGACTTTCCTTCCTGCACTGCCCACACAGGAAAGGATGTTTAGTTCTAGCTTCTTTGAACTTCTTTACATCCTTCCCCCTACTGAGAGGCTGCCTTCCTATAAACATCCTGAGAGACCTACCCTAGATAATTAAAAAGATCAAGTTGACAACAAAACCTAACCATTGCAGATGGTATATGCTATTAAAATGGCTATAGTTGATTTTTCAGCACCTTAAAGAAGTCATTTTATCATTATAGTGCTGAGAAAAATGACAGTGGAGTGTTCAGTGCTGGGACATCTCTATCACACTTCCCAAGGCTCAGGGTCTATTGTGGAAGAGGTGGTGGAAAGATTGTAAGAGCCAAAGGAAGGGGAGGACTGCTTACAATGCAAACTTCCAGACATGAAATGACCTTGATATTTATGATTTCACAGTGCCTGATAATACCTATACAAAATGGGAGGAAACAAAACAGAGACTAATGAGAGGGGGAGGAGATGTAGGGGAGGGTGAGAGGGGTGAGAGAATCATAATGGTTTATGATCTATAATTATGAAATCTATCAATAAAAAGTTTTTTAAAAAGTCATTTTATGATCTTTTGGCTTTCTTTGTATTTTTTTCTTATTGTTTTGTCTCTAGTTGATTTTATCAATTTCTTTTTGTCTTTCAACTGTTTTGCTATGACACATCCAAGCATAAGCTTTCTTATATTCATCCTAAATTGAATCTGTGATTTAATATCTTCCATCAGCTTGGGAAAATATTCAGTTAATATTTCCTCGGTCTCCTTTCATTTCTTTTCTCATCATGGGACTTTGATCACTCATATATTAAACTTTTACATAGTCATAAATTTCTTTCAATTTCTGTATTTTCCATCATTTTCTCACTATACCAAAGTACAAATAGTTATTTATGATTAACTTTTGCGATAAGCTTTGTCTCATTTGGTGTTAATCTTACCAGTTTTGTTCTTAACTTCAATTATTGTAACATTTAATATTGAAAAATAAGTTCCAGTTCTATGCTTTCACTTGAAGCTCTAGGAAATATTTTAATTATCCAGTGAACACTTTCTTTGCATTTTGGCCAGCAATTAAGATAGGAACTTGTTCACATTCACCCAACAATGTGCCCAACATGTCAAGTTGAATCCTGTCTTTATAAAGTCTGAGGTGTTACTCCTTCGCCTTTATTCTGACAGGACAGTCCTTTAGAGGTCACATGTGAGAGTCTCATGTATGTATCAAGGTACCTCAAACTCAGAACCAGCTGGCCCCTTTAGTGTGCAAGGCCTAATGGATTATCTCTCTTGCTGAATGAGAAGGCATAGTGCTCTCCAGCTATGTTCTACAGGGCTCATGTCCCCAACAACAGTGGCTATAGAAATAATGGTTTATTATTTGCTAATTTGGGCTTTGAAGTATCTATATGAGATACAATGACAGAGAATGACAGGCATTAATTATACATACATACATTTATATGCTTGTATATGTATGTAATGCAGATTATGTACATTTAAACACTACATGATAAAAATATGTAACAATGGGAAATACATAAACAGAGGCAAAATTCATGCCTTACTTTTGTTTCATTTTCTTATTCATTTTTAAGTGAATACTTCTATTTTGTCAGTGTCCTTAATTAACTGTTCTTACCTAATTCCATTGTGATATAAATTAAATGGCTTATAGATCATCTGTTTACACATGTTAGTAGAAGATGATAATATTCACAGCATGACTTGAGGAAGTTACAAATAAAAAAGAGAGAGGCTGGTTTAAGTGAATGCTATAGTAAAACTAAAGGAAAGAGATACTTTAAAAAATTTTGTTTTTCGAGGTAGGGTCTCACTCTAGCCCAGGCGGACCTGGAATTCACTCTGTAGTCCAAGGCTGGCCTCAATTTCACAGTGATCTTTCTACCTCCACCCTCTGAGTGCTTAGATTAAGGCTTGCACCACCATGTTGGGTGAGATACTTTTTTATTCATAAATTACAGATATTATAACCCACATGAAGGATAATGCATATTGCCTTCATGTCTAAAATGCAGTTTTAATTAGGCAAAAAATTAAAAATGACTGATTTATAAACAAAAGAATAAAAAGACATAATGTGAGTGCATAAAATGTAGATACATTTGAAAGAAGGGACTTAAAGTAAATAATACTAGCCAATGATGTTCTCGTCTTGCCATACAGTTGTTCGTTTGTTTGGAAATTGGTCTCACTATGTACACCAAGCTGGCATTGAACTTGCTAACAGCCTCCTTCAGTGCTGAGATTGCCAGTGTGTGCCACCATCCCTGGCCATGCTATGTTACATTATTAGAGGTGAGATTTGAATCTTGGATGAGAAAAGTTGGAACAGTATTTACCAGAGGCAACACGGTGAAGGGAATGGATATTTTCACTGTCAATGAGTGTCAATAAACACTCATTCCAGGACAGGTAGTAACAGGATTCCCACTTCTCTCCCTGGAGTATCAGGACAGAAGAATAGAGCACACCTCTGAAGCACAGGATTTTTGATTGTGAGAAGCGAATTGGTTCTGGACCAATCCAGGCAGGGTGATGCTACCAGATGCAATGCTTTGTACAAATCCCTCCAGCTATTTCTCAACATCCTAGCAAAGCTTCACTTAGTTGTACTGAGGGGAAGGAAGGTGAGCCTAAGCGCACAGAAAGGCAGAAGAGAAGTGACTCCCTTCTGAGGCCAGACAGCAGCAAAATTGGCAGAAAGAAGTCATGTCAGGGGGGTACTCCAAGGGCTGCAGAGGGGGCAGATCAGGGAGGAGCGGAGCTCAGAGACTTACTACTCAGTAAGAGTGGAGATAAAAGCTCTGTTGAAAGAATTAATTTGCAACAATACATCAAATGCTTTAGGGGATTGTGTCCTATAGAAGCTATTCACTTCCATAGTAACTTTAGGGTCAGCAGGCTGAAACAATAGTCTGGTTTGGGTTAAATGTTAATGTTCCTGCTCCTTCCCAGTTAACTCTTAAGTGTGTTTTTAGTGTCTTTTCTCTGGAATTTAAGAATGATGCAGAAGGGGCCAGGGAAATAGTTTTGTCACGAAAGTGCTTGCCTGGCCAGTACAAGGACCTGAGTTCAATTCCCAATACCCACATGAAAATACCAGGTATAGTGTAAGGACTGAGCTGGGGGGTTAGAATCTAGGTAACGCCCACCAGAAATTCCAATGCACCCTAAAATTTAAGGAGTACCCGAATTCTTGTCTACAAAGTTAAAGAATTAAATTCATAGATAATAAGATATTAAGGTATAGTGGGAGACTTTATTATTTAAGGGGACATGGGGAGTTACAGAGTTCTCCAGCCACCAGTGTGGGGAGAATATATGGGAGAGATTTTATTAAATCTGTGCTGCTCAGCCAAACAAGAAGCAGAAGAAAAGTTATCAGAGGGTCCACATCATGCGAGGGAAAGATTCATGTGGAAAAAAATCCTGAGCCCCCCTCACCCCAGCCAACCACTGGCTGGGGTGAGGGGCTTTACCTAGAAAATGAACTCCTCCTTCTAGGATGCCATGTGGAAAAAGAAGACAGGCCTTTGTTCTAGGGAAGCTTTTTAAACTTCCCCCAGGTAAGCCAGAGAGACAGCTGATTGGTCTATACCTGACCAATCAGTTTTTACATCTAGATTTGGGCTCTGGCTAGAGACACCTCCCACCCAAGGGGAGGGGGTCTATGGAGCTTGCCTGAACCATCACAATGCCCCCTCTGAAGAAATAACCCTAACTGCTGTTAAGGTACTAGGGTGTGGAATTGAAAAAAAAAGCACCAGAAAGAAGTACATTCATATTTAAGAAACAAG